>SJOL01005412.1:0-14993 GCA_004794785.1 Opisthorchis felineus
TGATGCGTAGCGTGTTACTAGCAAGTAAGTGCTTGCTTTGCAAATGTCACAAACCATAAATCATATTTTTGAAATCGATTTTGTGGCACAGGTACCATAAAAGCGGCAAACCTAGTAAGTCCACCTTGTCGATGTTTTGTTTCGCCATCGCTTGCTCCACCAAACATGAAATCCTGGGAATTGAAACCGCGGACCGGATGTGGCACACGCATTTCCCCGTTCAGTCAAACCGTGACGATGGCACCGTCCCCAATACCTATGTTGAACGACGTAACAACACTGTTTCCGTAGCCGACATCTGTAGGCGTTATGTTCCGGTTAGCTTGAGAAAAAGGGACAACCACCTTAACTTCTTGCGTCACCGCCACCCAAAAAATATTTGGGATTAAAAATGCAACACCGTGGGACTAAAATGAGCGAGAATGACTGCAGACGATCAATCACAGCTGTGTGACGGTGCGACGGGATTCTAACTACAGGCAGGAGGCAGATACCCGTGACAAAAAAATTTGCAACGTCGACTCCCTTTCTCTCTCAACAAGTTTCATTACAGTTAATTCTCTTAATAATGCGAAAATAAATCGTAAAACCACTTTCGAAATATTCGTAACTGACAGGTAGTCTTCGCAGTTAGCTGCACTGACAATGTTGCAGAAGTCTTCAAATTGTGATAAATCATCACCGAAAGGAGTTCGAAGGAGTTGAGAGTTTGGGTGTCGTGGGTTGTTGGTTCATAATGAAAATGCTGTTGACTACCCAGCGGGTACATTAGATGACTGTTTGACGTTTAAACCTTCGAGGGTGTCTTTATCAAGGGACGGATGACTGGCATTGAAACATCACGAATCTGTCTAGCGAGAGACCGGTGATCATACTACCGCAAGTGCTGTGATTGGCATGAATATCATGTGTGCTCTGCCGCTTGTGTGTGCGTGTATGCCAGGCAGACAATTGGAGGTTCGTATCAACGAACATAAACGCCATTCCAAGAAACGCGAGCAAATTGAACAAACTGGAGCGTGACTTAGCTATCACACTCCAAGCTGAGAATCAGCGGGTCAATTTTGATAACATGCTGATAACAACTATGGCATGCTGCAGCAAAATGTCGACTTATGTGCACAGGGGTGCTGTTCTGAATCAGTTGCCATTCGCATGACGCCTTTGTGCGTTAACAAGTCTGATAGCATTGAGTTATCGGTCATTTGATCTGGCCTACTTTGGCATACAAGAACGACTCAAACACAAGGGACAACACTTGCCACCACAACTCAGCCCCAAAGTCCGGTGTGAAGCATTCACACACGCGCGAATGCAAGTTGCAGGCCACACATGACATTCACACTAATCACAACACATGCGACAGTCTTGCTAGTCCCATTGGTATTGTTTTACTGTCAGTGATTCGCTCTTTGATAAAGGTCACCCTCGTTAGTCGAAACGTCCGTTGTTTAGTCACCAGCAATTTCACCACAGTTTTTAAATTGGCTCATCATTCAACGGTTCAAAAACCTGGTACATTCTTTACGATATTCTCAAAAATTACCATCGAAAGCAAAACATCAGTGTTCAACACTAATGCTCCGCGGCCGTACACTCATGAGTTGTTTGAAAGCTTGATTGTGAAGAAAAGAATAAAAGTGGATGGGGAAAGGACTTAGCGCCGGCCTACCGCAATCATTTCGAGGAGCCTACACCTTCAGGCAAACTGGATAGAGACTGAAAACAAGAACACCATTGACATCGATTGGCAACCATAACTTGCAGCGTTTCAAACCAGGTGCACTGGAGATCACACGGTCCCCATCCTGGTAGGCGAGTAGCACCGAAAGCACCCAAACTTTTCGTAACCTCTTTCATACGCCTCTGTCAGATCAAGGTTTGGCCACTTCACTGCTTCCGCCACTCTGAATTGGGCACGGAAAACAGCATTCTGTTTGGCAAATGATGGTTCGTCATACGCAATACATGGCCTAACCAACGCAGCATCCGGTGCTCGATGCATTCTTCTTCGATGGAAGTCCCCGTTGCACAACCGAACACTCGCGTTCTGATGGCCTCGTTACGGATTCGCCGATACCAACCCACATGAGCTATGGTTCTGAGACAACGGTTGTCGCAGACCTGAAAACTTCTCAGTCCCGCTGCTCGAACAGGCCAATCCTCACAGCCGTACAACAAAATGGTCTATACTGTAGCCTGATACACATGTCCCTTGAGATTCAGGGGTACCCCACTTCGATGCCATAGGTGTCTCAAATTAGCAAACGCTACCCGAGCCTTGCAGATTCTTGCATTGACCTCATATTCTCAAACTAATTCATAAAAGGGCTGTGAATATATTTTACCGGAGTTACTCACACTTGCACTGTCCTTTTCGGTGCAGTTTTGCAGATCCCAACACTAAGGAGGAAATTCTGTGTGCATGTTACAAACATCTTAAAATGAAATTTCGCGGTGAAACTAAATGGGTACTTTTTTCTGATATGCACTCGCTTAACTTTGAACTCTCCGTGAAGATTGATGTCTGGTCAGTTAAAAATAGCCATTCACATTAGATAAGCGAGTTGATAAACCTGTGATCTCCTCTGAATTTAATTTTCCTTCTGGGTCGTGGTGCACGCTACATAATGGTTTCTTCACAGCTATGAATCTCAACGGAAATTCCAAGCGACCATCCAGAGTGGTCGTTTGAGCGGCCTGTTCACAGGACAACTGCAAGTAAATCTTCATTATCTGATCTAGTCTGACATCAACGCAGACAACCGACATTGTCGTGTGTTCCCCAACAGGTTCATGAGATGGAGCGGACGGTAGGTAAAACGTTAACAGCCTCACGTTACCGACCCATACAGTAAACATACAGTACGGACATACAGTAAACCGACGCCTTAAATTTCCATAATACAGACCTTCCTCTTCGATAAACTTGAGTAGTCTCTTCAATGTATCCAATGTATTTATGTTCATCTACCTCATCAAGAAGTTGTCGACACCTACTAAAGTTCCAAATGTTATTTTTCCAGTTACTTCCGGTATAAACACTTGAAGCTCACTTTGGAACGTCTCTCAGTCAAGGAGAGGTTTATCCATGAAATGAGCTTCATCTTGTAAACTGGCTTGAAACGTCTACCAGTATAGTGCATTTTCCCTGACGCACTACTCCAAACAGTACGTCCGATTGCACATTTCTCTTGCACTTGGAGACGCAAATGGACGTCCTTTTTCAACACACAGGTACGATTCACATCTTTTCTTCAGAAAGCCAGCTCTATCATACACAAGTCATAACTCTTGATCAACTTCCCATGTTACACTAATTAAGCGAGTAAAAAGATAAGAAGGCTTGTCTTACTTCAGAGTTGCGACCATTGGACTCAAGTATCTCATACGGACGAGTTAAGATATTCTTACCGGTATGAGCCTACAAAAAAATCCACTTCCAAATAATTAGTTTATTTCACTACTGCCACGAGGCCCAATTTTCAGTCGAAATTCACAGCTACTCTATCCGCATAACTCGTTTTTTTGTCTCACCTAAGTCGTTTTGGACAAAGACAAGTTTCAATAAAAGAGACTAGGGGTACAAAATGAAGCGCTTCGTTCCCCCTAGGTTAGGAACCATTGGTCGACATGCATGTGGATGCTTTGGGATCTTTCGAACCAAAACCATAAGCCTGTGGAAGTGCACCTCTAAGGCTACTTCAAACTTCACGAAAACAAATTAGGAGGTGTTGAAGCGAAACGCAACTTTTATAATATTCTTCAAATAAATATGTCGCCCCATTCTTTGGTTGGAACGACATTCAAGATATCGAAGTAATTCCCCTAACATGTGACTACTCCTAAGGCTGTTAATGGCGCTGGGACGGTGTAGTGTTAGATTTTGAACCTGTCAGCCAGGCGCGGTTCCAGAACTTCTGTCTATTTTGTTCCGTACCTGAACACCATATCGGCTATGTTTAGAGAGAGGCAACCCACATGGTTTAGCTAAATAGCATAAAGATTCGATGGGCTGATTGTAGGTAGGAAACCTAAGTGACTAACCCTGTCCACAGCTCGAATCCCGTTGAAAATACTGAGGTAAGACTTACTGCTGCTGATAAGAGTAGGTATATTGAATCAACAAAACTAAACGCTGTGGAATCCTAGTGGTTGCCTAAAACAGATGTCAGGTGAAGTGTTCTGGAAACAGATTCACCCACATTACACCGTTTGAGCCCAGAAATGAACCTTATTACAGACGCGACCGCATCAACGGACGCCTGTGTTGAGGATAACTACGTCCGCAACGTCCCTGTCCAAACGGATTTTCCGACAGTATTGGGAACACCTATCATTGGAGTATACGTTTTTGGATGTGGGAAGTATTAGATTGAATTATTACTCCGTCCAGATGGTCATCACAGTCCAAACATCTCACATCAACCAAATACTTAATAACATCAAAAGTTCCAGCGTTTTGGAGGAGACGGGGTTAACCTCACCCATTTATGTCACATGTCTACCAATAAATTCACAAACTTTCAACTAAAGCTACTGATTTATATTCAAATACTGGATGGGGTAAATCCTACCTCATTGGATATGATAATCGTTCATCTGTAACAGCCTTTCAGTGCCTAGCTCCCATGCTACCCGAAGGAAGCATGAGGGCTGGGATACTGCCAGGTCCCCCAAGCCTAAACAGGTCCGTATTCCTTTGTCTCTTATTGTAGTAGGAGTCGCGGAGGCAACTGAATTTGCGTTATTCAAGTGTAAACGGCAAGGGAGTTGTCTCTTGTTGATCGTCCCTTCCATAATAAAACACCCCGGACCTACACCCTCGAACGTATTCTTGTGGGAGTGCGCTATACTCCTTCTTGTGGCATTGAAGGATGGAACACCACCAAGCCTCACAAACTACAGAAAAATTGAAGCCATTCCCAATTTTCTCAGTACCTGATTTGGAGGAAAACGAATGCGCTGGCAGATGAGTCAGTATTTTGATACGGCTACCGGTTCACTTACAGTAATAGACCAATTCATAGGCGGCGTTGGAAGTCTCGTAATAAAGGTATACCCAATCAGCCAGTTTGGCGTCGAGGGAACATTCGGACGCTCTATGCATCTCAGAAATAATAAATCGATAGAAATAAAGTTACATTCAAGGTTTGCTTGACTGAAAGAATGCAGAACAGTCCAGACTGTGGTTTAGGCCGATGTCTCAGCAACCGAGGGTAAACTTCATCAAGGGTATTTGACCGAAACTCGAAATCCGCTTCTAGTATACCCTAGACCACTGCTACTGGAAACGCTATTACAGCGAACTGCACGCAAATCCCTCAAATACCAAACAGTGAAGAGTCTAAGGAAAGACCGAGAGCTCTGGTGGACATCGAAAGCTCGGGAGATGGAGAAGGCTTTTGCTACGGGAAACAGCCGTGCCCTATATCAACTGATACGATCGACTGGCCCTAGGAAAGCAACGGTCAGTGAAACGATAAGTGAAAAAGGTGGCTCATTAATTCACTCGCAAAAACGTCGACTGGAAAGATGGGCCGAACACTTCGAAGAACAGTTTAGCTGGCCTGTAACACAGCCTGTGGAGATAGTGCATACGGTCAAATGGAATGTAAACCTCGATCGCCCGTCGGAAGAAGAAATAAAGTAGGAAATATCTGTACTGAAACGTGACAAGGCACCAGGACCGGACGGTCTGTATCTAGCCCCCTTCAAAAAGGGCGGAGAATCCCTGGTGACCCATCTGACGAAGCTCATTGGTGCTATATGGAACGAAGAGAAGGCGCCTGCAGAATGGGGCATGTCGACAGTTATCCCTATCTTCAAAAAGGGTACGCGGACGCTGTGTGAAAACCACCGTGGCATTGAATATCCTCTCTGGTCTTATCCTTCGAAGGTTGATTGACCACAGGGAGAGACAGATCCGTGAAAACCAAGCGGGTTCCGTCCTGCAAAAGAATGCATCGATCATATCTTCACCCTCCGAGAGATTCTGGAACAGCGACAATGCTTCCAGCAACCAACAACGGTTGTGTTTCTTGATCTGAAAGCTGCCTTTGACTCTGTGGACCGTTAGGCACTATGGCAGTGTCTGTGTAGCAAAGGTATCCCCCATAAACTCTTGATCCTCTTTAAAGCGCTGTACGCCAACTCCCGCGGCTGCGTGGTCTACGGGAAGCTCTCTGCTGAGTTCATCACATCAAGTGGTGTCAGACAGGGCTGTAATCTTTCACCTTTCCTCTTCAACTTCGTCATTGATACGATCATGGAAGACTCACTATCAGCCTCTGATGGTTGTGGGGTCGAACTGCTCCTGGGGCGTCCGCCCACAGATATCGAGTATGCAGACGACATAGCTCTTCTTGGATCTGACCCCGTGGTAATGCAAACAATATTAAATAATCTAGATAATTCCGCCTCACGGTTTGGCATGCGCTTCATATCTGTCAAGTGTAAATTGCTACTGCAACACTGGGTAGGCTCGGAACCTAACCCCACGCTTGCGGATGAGCCGATTAAGGTAGTAGACAAGTTTGTTTACCTGAGCAGCTGTATCAGTCCCGGTGGTCTCCCGAAAGATGATATTTCCATCCGGATTGTGAAGGCCAGACAGCCTTTGTGAACCTGCGTCACCTGTGGCGTAAGCGTGACATCAGCTTATCCGTCAAGGGTCGAGTTTACAATGCTGCGGTGCGATCCATATTACTATATGGATTAGAAACCCGGTCGATGCGCGCCGAGGAAGTCAAAAGACTCAGTGTTTGATCATCGATGTCTTCGGAGCATTGCTCGGATTAGCAATGCTGAAGTACGTCGAATGGTATTAGGAAGAAATAACTCACCCACGATAGATGAACTCATCACACTGCATAGGTTGCGTTGGCCTGGCCACGTGCTGTGTATGCCAGTCGACCGACTTCCTTGAAGGGTTCTTTTCGCACAACTACGTGAAAGGTGGAAACGAGCCAGAGGAGGTCAAACGATGACTTGATAGCGAAATATGAAAGCCATTACCAGCAAACTTAGCCGCGCTGGTCATTGCCGTCTTCCAGGATGGGGACCCCGAGACGGGCCACATCAACGGTTAGAGACATTGTCAGACATGGCCCAGTGGCGCCCTCAGTGGTGCTCGTGCATCCAAGCTACTGCCTTCAATGCACAGCTCCCTTTCCAATTCCCCCACTTAGCAGTCCACTGACAGTCCTGTATTTACGCACCAATTTATCAGCTCCCGCCTCCAATGCGCAGCTACCTCCCCCACCTCCCCAGATCATCGGTGAACGAAACTGTGGCAGCTACTTTCACTGTACCACAAGTACGCGGTTCTTACAGTTGATAATGATGATTGCAGCAAACAGACCGCCATAGAAAAGACATTCGGTTCCGGACCCAGTAGAGTGGGGAATACTGGGCTCAGTATAGGTAAGTGACCAACAGAAAGAACTATTTTCTGGAGCCCGATGTGCTCGTGGACCTCTTTACAGTTTTAAGGAATTACCAAAGGAATATTCCACGGAGTCCATTTGGGGTAATATGTCAAATTGCAACATTCTTTAAGGGCAAAACAACTAGACTGACCTTGATCTGGAGAGCTCGTAACAAATGTGGTGGGCCGGTACCCGTTAGGTAGCGGGTGGGTAAGCCGCTACGCCCTAGGTAGCAAGTAATTAGCTAAGCTTTGTTGACAGACGCAGCGCCCGCCATTTTACTCCCTAAGTTCTGTGAAGCCTTTCTGTTGCGGTGGTCACGTCACCTCCACAGAGGGCTGGTGTTCCCGTTAACTTGCGAAAATCTGCTACAACCAAGAATATCTTGTAGAAGTCGCTCCTCGAATATTTGCCGACTGGACGGAGCCCACAAACTCGCACTTCTCGTTTGAATCTGGAATGCAACTGATTTCCTAGATGATAACTCCCCCATCGAAATAACGTGCCAGCATTCGACAAATACACTGATTTGCACACCAATTTAGTTTTCACACCTGAATCCTAGCTGAATCTCTCGTCAATGATATGCCTCTACCTACCTAATGAGCTCCAAGAGGGACGGAACCAGTATTGGGGTGTCGAAGAGTTCTCAGCGACCGTAAGAGTAGCGTGTAACGTAACAGGATCTTGAATAAGCATTCTGGGATACTTGCGCCGCAGCAATGTGGTCAGGCATGTAATCTGTAACCTGTTCGTTGATGTTTAAAAAAACGAGTAAAGGTCCGCGACCACAAAATTATGACCCTCACGTGTGTGCGGCTGAGTTAACGATCGCTTATCAAATTTTGAGTGTAGAGATCTTGGGCGTATCCTCTCAATGACCGGAGGTTCTTGTACATACAGGAATGCTGCTGTTCGGCTACATTTCTGTCTTTGAGATAAAATAGAGTTGAGAGGATATTTTGCTGTGTCGCAGTTTTACCACTAAAGAATTGATCGTTTGACCTGCACTAGCAGGTCAAAAAGTGACGCAAAATGCCCCTTCGTCGTTAACGGTTTGATTGTTAACCTATAACGACCACTGCACTTCTAGCGGTCTCAAAGTGGGTTGAACGGAAAGGTGTTAGGAACCAAACCCATGAGGTTCATGGTCGATAATCAGAGAAGAGCTCACATGTCAGTCTGTGAAAACGTTAGCATAATTCGAACATGAAACAACATTTATCATGAACCTTATACATAAGGATGCTAACAGTGCAGTTGGACTGTTCTAATTGTAAGTAGATGCTTGATTTTTTCAATCTCGAGGTAAAAATTTGACGGGATTCTCTGAAGATGAAAAATACTGTGAATATTTCTCACTCAAATTGGCAACTGCTTTTCGGTGGAACATGACATCTTGTACAAACTCACGTAAGCCCTATGCACGTCTGCATCCGTTTGCAGATACTCTTAAGAATAATAGATAAATTTTTTAGTAAGGTCGACGTTGAGAACTTTGTACAACAAGTACAGCACTCACCATTAGAACCAAATTATGAATGACGAAAGCGAGACGGGTTTGTAAATGGAAAGCAGCACGTAGGGATGCACTGAGTTCAATAAGTGAATGAGTCAATCTTGTGGTAGGAGACGGGATCGACCGTCTTGAGAAGAGAGTTCGTCATTCGTGCTCGGATCTGGAGAGGTCTCCTCTCGGGTTATTGTTAGGTGTGCAGAGGCAATCCTCTTAGGCCTGCGTCGTTTGCGGCGAGGTTCAACAACCGACGGGACAGGGAGTGAATCAAACGTATGGGCAGTTGGGTCCCGACCATGAAGTGATTTGGCATGCTGTTGGACGGAGCAGACCAAGTTCCGCAGCTCCGCATTCATCACTTTGTCGAAGACCACTTGGGGCAAAAGTAGCTGGCGGAGAAAACATGCAACAGATAAGTCAGAAAAAAGGTACTGACCGTGCACAGTAACAAAACAACAGTGCGTATTCGATTTGACCTTGATACAGCCGTGATTGATGCGTGTTTAGTGAAGAAAGTTGGCTTGCTAAAGCTTGAGGAATGGATAAACCGGTGTTGCCTGATTTTGAAACTGGAGAGTAGTCGAGTTTGGTTTTCTGACGAAAATACGTGAGTGTGCACCCCTCCCCCGCATCCTACCCTATTCCGTTTTTCGATGTGGCTTAATCAAATATAGTTCTTTCTACGGCGCGCACTCATTTACGCTCGTTCTATTGGCTTCCACCGTTCTTAACAACCACACAACGCATTGTAGATCTCTAATCTGCCATGTATGGACATGCGATCGAAAGATTATCGAAACCGAAGAACAAAAAGCATCACAACAAGGTTCCCCGTTTGAATAATAAAATCGGATGCAAACTTGGAAAACATTCATCCCAGTCACAATTCATCTTCCTGACTCCAGTGTTCCGAAGACCTCTGAAAAGTACGACTTATACTTGATGAGAAAGCTCGCGCGTTTTGCTTCAGCGCGTGCTTAATACTGGACTGTTTGCTAGTACATGCGAACCAGTACGTATGAGATTAGACTAGTGGATTACTAAAAGGGTTCTGGCATTAAGTTACCAAAAAACAAGGAGGGGTGATTCGTTGCTAGAAAAATATGTGGTACGTGAAGCACTAATGACATCCCTGAGAAGTAATCACACGTACCTGTATTTGTATGACACACTATCCAATTCTCCAATACGGTACTGGCAAAATCACATGAAGTTATAATAAAAATACAGATGAGAACTGACAAGCGTTTCGATCCCTCAATTAGCGGCACACGCTTACCTTCAAATCGAAAGACATGATCCAAACAAGTTTACATCGATTCGGTTCTTGTGGAATGCTTTCCAATATAAGGGCGCTTATTGGTTGAACAGCCCTGTGGGTAGAAAGACACATATTGCGTATGGTGACCCAAATGTACACTAAGTTCGGTATGAAATAGAGCTTCGTGTATTGTTCCGAATGGGGGGGTAAACCAACTCTGGGCCACTACCAGTCACGGAATAGTAAATGCTAAGCACGAAGCCGCTTTCCTAGCCAGATAAAAAAGCAGGATCAATCAACACACCCAGTGTGTTTTCGGACGCTGCCCCTCCAGGCTGTGATTTGCAGCTTTTGCTTTACGGAATTAGCGCGATTCACACAAATGGTCAAAACTGGATCCTAATTTTTAAAGCAATTTGGATCGTGTTGGAGACGACTCCAGCACTGGTCAGCTGAATTACGGCGACAGGTATTCTGATCAGTTAATTCATCTAACCAATTATATGAGTCTTGTGTCCACATACAAGTGCTTTTATTGCCTTCTATGCCGTTGAGATGGATCCGATTGTTGTTCGAATAAAACTGTCCTAAAAACGGATCAATTTCTCTTAAAGCGACCAAAACAGATAGGGTATACACGCTTAATCAAATTATCCACCTGGATTTTGCAACTGCTTACGGGGAGAAAAAGCTCTTATGGAAGTGCGGACTCAAGTATTTAATGACAATGGGTCAAGGAAAAATATGCAATACTACGTGGAACAAGCAATGATGTGCAATGCGGAAAATGTTGCATGCTGAATAAAACGGAGGAAATTTGTGCGACAAAATTCGTACTGTAGCGTTACTACCTAATATTAGAGTTTCGCCGCGCAGTCGACAACTGAATATCTACTACTGACTGACCTGGTATCTACGTATATCAGTCTTAGCTGAAAAGAATGACTCAAGTTTCCCCAAAGCATCCTAGTAACTAAATACCGAGGGAATAATGCAATTGAAAGGCTTGAATGACTGTTTCTTTCTGGTGTGGACTTATGGGTTCTTCCAGATGGGCGAGGGTGCGATGGTAAACTTGGAGAAATCCAGCACCAGCAAGTAAGCATGAGTCAAAATTTTGCCAACTTTCAAACGCTCTAGGTAGCACTCCGTCTAATCCACATGCAGACGCACTATTCGATTCAGCTAACACATTCTTGAGAGGAGTACTACCCACGGATAGCTGGAACTTTGCAGCACTAACTTCTTAGAAAATCCTTTTCCGTTCTACCAAGAACTCGTGTTGAAGAAACTAGTCGTAATGGGAAACACTACTAGCATCCCTGAACGTTGACGCTGAAGCTTCATCACTTTACAGCCACATAAGTTGTCGTGAAAAAGCATTAAGTAAAAGAGTGAACATGGGAGCGGTCTCGCGCTTGCCTATGACAAGCAGTCTGAGGTATCCACAACTCCATCAGTCAAGAACAATCACTGGCGTGGATTCTTCAGTGTACCCCGAACTAAAACGGAGGCCCGGAAACAGAACTCAACTTGTCTTTGAGTGCGTGAAATTATCCACTTGATGAGGCTCGCTACCTCCGTCCGGAGGTGGGCTAAACAACCTTCCGATCTACAGGAAAAGCCCGAAAGTCGATGTGTGAAAGCGAACGAACTCGATGTTCAGAGTGAAACACAAAGAAGACCGCACGAAGATAGAAAGATTAAACCACAGTAAGAGGTTTCCGGAAGCCAAAGCTAATAGATACAGTACAGCCAATGCCTAGGTTGGGCTGCTCCCATGATGACAGCGAAGTTGGCATGATTTCAAACTCAGTTCTATTAGTAGGGATAGGTCACTCCCCAAGAAGTGAAGAAGATGGCCTGGTCATCCAAACTGAGGGGTATTTTGCGCATGTGCCGCATCATTATACAAAATTTGACTGATCAGGTACAAATAGGGCAGTGACAGTTATTCACACCAATAAATGTCTGAGTAGACGTAAGGGGACTTTTTAGAGAAAGACTTCCAGAGTGCAACTGTTACGGACAGGAACTCTCCAACCCATGGAGTTGACCTCATAATACATATTGTACGAAGCTTCTACGTGTAGAGAAGCGCATTATATCCGTTACGCCTCACGTACATGGTTCAGATTCCAAGGACTGAACCACAATGAAGGTACAGTTTGGCTCAAGCAGTATTAGTACGCCATTCCCATCGCACTCCATAAAACTTCTGAGAAATTTGTGATGTTTTTCGAAGCAACACGGTACAACTTGATAAAACGTTGCCGGAAGAACTTCGGAGTGCAGACAGATCCCGGTACACTTTAAAATAACTCCTAACCAGCCTGTATGTCAAGCAAAGGGAGGCGAGTTGCATAGGATGCATGAGGGGACTGGAGTATTCAGCAGAAATGTCAAGCAAACAGGGGTCTGTCGCGGCAGCTTGAGCTGAAAGCAGTCTGTATTATCAACCCGTTTATTGTCTTTGCGTAAAATTAATGTAACAAAAGTCAACTACATTCAACAAAACAACTATCACCGTCACAAAACTGCGCTTCGTTTGCCTTTCCTGAGAGGTGATATCCTTCTTTATTCCCAATGAGTTAGTATCTCCACTCCAAAATGCTTATTCTTGCACACAAACCGGCGTTATCGCAAGCGATAGCGGGAAAATCTACAACAGTACGCTTTAAAACTCACTGACCAAAAGAAAGCTAATTTAAGCGGTTCCGACATAGCGCGTTCCTCGAGAGGGTATTGCATACGGTTCTATTCTGAAGTTTCTACGAGATACAGTGTCGGAACGTCTAACAATGGGCAGTCAAAATTCAGATGCATCAAAAGACTTGTGAAAACCAAAAGGCCCACGACACCTCCATCATCATCATCATCATCATCATCATCATCATCATCATCATCATCATCAGCTGTAAAACCACGTACTTGGTGTACAGTGATTATAGCTGCCACAATTTCGTTGGTGGCAACCCAGTTCGGTAGAGGTTTCCGGGTATGAATCGTGGATCAGCTGCTATATTTACCTTCATCAAAAATGGGACGGATAAAGGGAACAATCAAGCAGTGGAGACGGTGACCTAACCTGCTCCTTGGTTTTGAACTGTTCTAGTTATCTGAGGAAGCAATAAAGTTAGAAAGCAACAGATTGAAGGAGACAGCTATGATGCGAGAACGTCATTGGTTGGGCCATGCCTGTCATTAACAATTGAAGATGGTACGCTGAGTAACAGAAAGAGGTCATATTTACTGTAGTTATTGACTTACCCAGCCTAATGGAAGAATTATTTTAGTCAGTCAATCGGCCACTCTGAATGCACTCTACCAGTTACCTTGAGAAAAAGCCTCCAATCACAACCATTCGCTTAGAACCCGACCACTGATGCGAAAACAACAAAGTATTTGGTAGTTGATCAGGTGGCTGTTGATCTGTTAGCCGAGCTTGGCAATTGATTTGCAAACGTTTCGTCACCATTCGAGGAGACATCTTCAGTGCGCTGTTGAGTGGGTAGTCCCTCTCTTCGTGCTTGCGTTTATATAGTTTACAAAGAGCAGCTGCTGCGCTGTAACCTGATTGGCCATTGACAATCATCGCACTTGGATTCTGGTTGGTCCGGTCATAATCTGTGTTGCGTTGTGGTTTGTATTTCTTGCCTTCTACGGCCACGCTACTGTTGAAATTGCCGTCCATTATTGTCTTTTCTGGTTGGTCGGTTCGCGATCTGTATTGCGTCGTTGTCGGCTTCTCTGTTGTTTGATTGGTTGGTGGTGTACCTCCTATTTTTAGTAGTTTGTGGTTCTATTGATTTCTTCTTTGAATCCCTGTTCAGCTCCGAGTTTTACGGTTCTGGATTTCCTTTGTCCTCATAGGTTGATAGACTGGATCGATTTCAATGCGTCCGTTTATTGCTCCATCAGTGGAGTGCCACGCCTCCGTGAACTGGCGTTCTTTCTTTGTCGTTGCCTGGCCCAGTATGCTGACGTTATTCCAATCGAATTTGTGTCCTTCCCCATCTTCGTGTACAGAAATAAGCGAGCGTTTGTCTTGTCTCCTATTACCACACATTACCAACAACAAAGTATTTCAGCTTCGTATGGACAAACCAAACCAGTCAAGTGACTTATTACCACCAATGCACTACAACAGTGGTTGGTGGAGACAAAAAGTAACGTGTATCCCCATCACTAAAGTTCGAGAAGAATTTTCTCCCAGTTGTACTTGGAAGCCAGCAGTATCTCGAAATTCTGAAGCGTTTGCTAACACAATTCGCGGGGCACGGTTGCGGAACACACAAAATGCAAAGGGAGAATAACAATTACAAGATTTACCTGACACAGTTCTTCATCGGTGGGCATTTGGGATGTTCCACGGAAGCGATACCTAAATAATAACATTCATCATGTTCTCCCCAATGCCTGAGTAGAACGAAATCCCTAGACAGGTGAACAGAAAGTCAAGAGATTACCGTAAGTCCTTATTGTTACCATTATGTTTAGGAAAAAACGACATACATTACTGACAGTGCCCTGTGTGGACAATCAACAGCAGGCGGACAGTTGTTTTGAAAACGGAACAAAAATCACGATAGATAAATTCGAATTGGAATCTATGATGCGAATCTTGTTAAACGACCGATAAAACATTCCCTCGCAATTTTGGAGTCAATCTAGAATGGCTGTGCAGTTAAAGAGAACGGTGAACCATGAAAGTGTCATAAGGAATGTGTGGAGGCTGCACGGATGTAGTTGATAGCCATGCAGGCTAAAATTCCACAGACCATCG
>SJOL01005416.1:0-15681 GCA_004794785.1 Opisthorchis felineus
GTTTTCATCCCTCGTGCATGCTACCAGGTCTGCAGGGTGACAAGCCACCAAGCAGTCATAATTGCGGTTTGTGCACTAACAAATAACTCCAGTTACCATATATTTTATCCGGTCGGGGGAGAAGCCAGGCCAATAAAACAGCTCAGCCATTTCGAACAAGCTAACAGCAAACAGCCACTGGGAGAGGCAAGTCGCGGAGGCAAGTGAAACGGCACATATCTTCTGGGCCATGGGAGTAGAAAGGAGATGTTCAGAGCCTGTGTACCATGGCTAAACGACGACGGAGCATTGGTGTGAGCCACCATATCAAGTAGAAACGCACCACAGTGTAATGTGTGTGTGTGAAAGAGTGGGCTGTGGAACCAAACAAGTATTTCATTCAGACCCACTGTTTGGTGTGCGTGCACTGCACGTGATCAGAGGGGGCGGAATGGTTCTGAACAGTGAGGAAATAAGGCTTCGGTTTGGCTGATGTTAGTTAAATCTAGTCAAACCAAAACACTAGACATTAGATAGAGCTGACAGAGTTTTTCAGGGACGGGACCAGGCTTGAAAGAACTGGGAATAAGTTGGCTGGGCATAGAAGCTTAAAGCCGAAGGTAAGAAAATACAACGAGGTCAGTGAAGACGGGCATGAAAACAATTACGAGGGTAGGTGCAAGACACTCTGCGCAACACAACTACGCTTCAGATAACAGGTGCATATGTAGTCCCAGGAGGCGAGCGTCTGCATAAGAGATAGATAATATGGTGATTTATGAACAAGAACACTTGGGAGGGTAGTTGTTTCACTTATGGGTTAACGTTAAGGGGTTCATGCTGGAGAATGTACATGCTAGGACCAAGTAGTAGGACAGTTGGGGTGGGAGCGCAAATTAGAAGGGCTTAGGGCCTGTTTCAGAGAACATGTCTAGTGTAAGCTGCGGCGCGAAAAGACGCGAAAAGTCCGTGGTGTTCTCGAAGCTCCGCCCAGCGTCCAATGGAAGGCGGGGTTTATTACCGAACTTGTGAGACTGCGTTGCAGCGTTCGTTTACAATTACGTGATAGTCAATGAATATCCACAAAATTTCAAGAAGACGCGTGAGAATGGTCATTTTTTAAAACTATGTGCATATGAGGTGTTTACTTTCCTGTCCAAAAGTTTGTAACTATCTGGCCGGTGTTCGCTAATAAAGGACATCGCAGCGAAGGGTTTTCCTCCTTACACAAGTAAATCCAATAAAAGGTACGACTGACGCCAGTTGTGGGTGCCTAGTTATGCGCGTAAGTGGAGGGGGGGTCATATAAGTAGTAGGTACAATCCGACACACGAGGTCATGCATAGAAAGTAGGATCCAAATGCGGTGGATATTGGGGACGGAGTGACATGGTAAATAGAATTTTCCCAGCTTGTAGAGAATGTATCAAATCAATGCAGAAGCAGACCTTTACCGTTCAAAGACAGCGGGCAGCAACACTACGGGAAAAGCAAAACTGAAGGGTCTCAACCAGTATGTGATAAGAAGCTATTATCTGTGAAAAATAAGAAACCATTAAAACGAATCTGGAGAAGAAGGAGTGATCCAGCAGGTCAATGAGAACTAAAATAGTAAAAAAGCTGGGACTGCGTGGTCTTGGGCAGTCGAGTTCATGGCAGGGTCATGGAAAGCGTAACTAAGGATGATGACGTGAATAAATTTATAATAGGGATAAATATTAGCTAGCATCTGGAAATCACGGTGTGCAGTGAAAATGAACAGACTCAATGATGTTGTTGTTAGAGTGAAGTTAAAAGTAAATGGTCCTTGGAAGGATGATATGTTGCTGATGCATGGGATCGTATGTGGACTATAAAGAAAATCATTGAGTTGGTGGAATGAACAAACCGAAAGTGCACCAGGGTGGTTAAATCAAGGGGCTTGGTAGATTGAATTAGAAGGAACTCGTTCCAGGGGCGGTTCGGGCTAGTTGAGAGGTTTGTACTTGTTTGCAGCAAGGATTCCGAGAGCGCAAGAGAAGACAGTCCAAAGTATGGAAAGCATAGTTGCAGGCGTGCCATCAGACTGGGTTTGGCAGTGCTGTGCCATCATTGCACTGACATATTCCTGTTTCCGGACAGCCCCGTAGTAGACATCATGGTTGAGGTGATCGGACCGGAGATATGCCATTCTGTGGGCGGCGGTGTATCGAGTTGGCCAGGGGATGCACGCAGACATAACAAAGCCTATGTAGGATCACAATCAAGTCAGGTTCAGTTGGACCACTTCCCCGCACATTATTCTCATTTCTGATTGGATCTGATACTTACTCATACATGGCTTGAATCGAATTTGGCTCTCCTGATGCACGTTGTGGAAACTGAAAGAGTATTTACTGGACTGGAGCGCGCATTTTTATTAGAAAACAGTTTTTATGGCTAGTTGAACAACTCTCGTTTGACAGTTGTCCCGCAGCTTCCAGAGCCTAGTTCAAATAACTTTCGAAATTTTTATGTGAGCCCTCTTGCTAGCAGGTGTGCTGCCCAAAGGCTAACAGCACCAAGGGCGATGCCACACACTTTACATCTTGCGTCTTACAGGAGATTTCTGCATACCAGGAACAAATGAGATTTGGTCAACTTAGGCTAAAGTATCAACGCTGTGCATGGACCCGCGAATCCATGACACTAGTGAACTGAATACCTCGCGGTGCATCTCATATTCAGCCATACTAGCACCCTCGTGTAAACTGGACGCTTCATTTTTGGACACCGAATCTCAGCTGTCGTGCCTATATTCGCATACGGACTCTGCTGCGACCTTTAGTATCCGATTAGAGCCTCAAGTTTTTGTACACCTGATAAGCTAAGACCTGTTCCCTTGTCTGATCTTCCCCATTTTGCCCTACGGGTTTGTACCTCATCTAACTCACTGTTCTTGTCGATACAATGCTACCGACACTCACTCCCACAATCCTATCTAAACTGTCAAATCACATTAGTAGACAAGCATGAAGCTCAGGTACCCCTGATACAGCTTAACTGAAACCTGTAAGATTTCCCCCTCCTCAGTGCCTCAGCCCTGCTCGCAGCTACATCACTCTTCAAGGCTGGTTGATGGAGTGCTCCAAGCAACTTCAGACTGTTCGGTAGTTCTAACCCAAATCTACCTTCCTGTTGCATTCAACAGCCTGTCTTTCAAATTTGTCAGTGTATGGAATGCCGTCCATAAGTCCTAATATACAGTGCGCCTGATCGCATCCCGCTCGAGCCCACAGAGACTGCTCTCTTGACAGCATATATCTCGCTTTTAATGCATGTGTACAAATCAGCCGCTTCAAAAAACACCTTTATGGTTGTGCAAGTTGACCCGGTCCCTTTCGCAGTCGCATCAAATTCTCTTGTACTATCAACCTTCGTCGACAACATTTAAGCCAGTTCCAAGCCGGTCAGGTCTTCAGCCCAATGTTGGAGTTGACACGTTATCCTTAAGATCTCAATAATCCGGCACTGGTCCGTTCTCAAACCTTCATTACCCTGAGTTTTATTAGGTCTTAGATCGTCATACTGTGGCACTGTTTCGTGCCCCAACACCATGAAAACCTGCTCGTCCGTTTCAAGACCCGCCACCTCCGCTCACGAACATGAGCCCTTCACTTCAACCTCTGGGCACCTGCAGGTGTACTTTCTGACCTACAACGCGCTAACAAAGTTCACTGCCTTGTTGAAAGACGCGGTGTCCCATTATCCCCAACTTGAGGCTGCAGTTAAGTATGACAGCTTAGGTTTCTTCTCCAGACCCCCTGACCTAATGACACTCCGTGTCTCCCCACCAAAGTGCTTCCTCAGGCTCAAACACCTGCTGGTAATACTGGTATCGTGATGCTCTCCTTCACATTAAATCCCCAAGTTTCTACTTTCTGCCCTTTGTCTAAAAATCCTACCATACACCAAAATCTACATACACACATCTTTGGCACCTCACACCGCGTAAGCCAGATCCTTGGGAGGATCCCTAACCCACAGATACCATTACCTAACCCTAGTCCGTTGAGCCTGTTGCATTACCCAGTCTCGTTTGCAGTGACATCCAACTCTGCTGGGCCCACAGACGTCCCTGATAACGCTGAAACTTTTGTGGCTTCCACGCTCATTTTGTACCCGGGCTGTACACCTTGTTCTGATGCCACACAGAAAAATCTGTTAGCCCCGAATCTAACGATTTGTCAAACTGAATATCTTGTACCACATCAGGTCAGCCAAATCGCTCCCTCTGGCCCTCCAAATACTAAGATGTCCCACATGATCAACAAAATGATCAAAACCAAAAGCGTGCACATTGCTGGCACATCTGTGAATGAAACTAACCTATTCCAAACTTTCAGCCATCTTGCCCCCCTGTAAATCCGGTCCCATACGCTGTAGTACCCGAATTTATCGTGCCATCAACCACCAGTACTTGCATGGAACTTTCCATAATGCCCACATCCTCGGCGCTTCGAAATTACTCCAAGAACCAGACCCAAAAACTACTAGCTGACTCCGGACTCAAGCCGTTACTCTCAAGGCCTCGCCACGTAACGCCTTCTCAACTGCATCTCCGAGAATTGTCCCTCGTCCTTCACAAATTAAACGACTTGACTATGGCTTCCCTTATTTACATGACAAATGCATCCGAACAAGCCTACCACAAGCTCATGAATCCTTGTATCCACAGCGATAGGCAGTTAACTCAGATCCTTATCTGCTTCCACCGTCTTGCTCACCTACTTTTGTCCCACCTGAAGACAGACCCATTTTGGCTGCCACATACACTATCTCCTTCTGCGACATAGGCCCTCCGCACCTCCTGACGAACCGACAGACTGCGAGTCACCAAACTCGTCCTTCAACTGCACGCTTACCTCCCATAGGCATCCCCTACTTCACACTGAGCGGCATACATTACCTTCTGCCGTGGAATCAGTTACTTACCCTATATTCACCCCTCTACCACTAGTGCTGAATACACCTCGATCGACTCCGAACATGCACTCAGTCAACCATACTTTTTGTGCCCCACCTGCACTTCCGGGTTCCCACTAGAATCAAACTCCACCGTAAGCGTGGCTCGTAACTTCCTAATTAGTACTGCTTGCCCCCCCCAATGGATCCATAAGTAATACAGTTCAGTGTCCCATCGTTACTGCCAAAAGCCCATAATCTCCGAAACATTAGCGTCATTGCACGACCAAGTCTGATTTGTGTGACTGAAACATGGCTCTCAGTTGAAACTCCAGACAGAGCCATTTCACTCCCTGGTTGTAATGTCCACCGATCTGACAGGAAGACCTCAAGGGGCTGAGGCTGTGCCATTTGTTCCAACTCGAAAGTTCGTACGAACCTCATTGAGGGGTCGACCCTCGAAGAGATTCCAGGGGCCATCTGGATCTCTGCAGAACAGACCAATATTCCTGTACTAGCTTTACGGTGAAGCATGATGAAGCGTGCGAATAGTCTATTGTTTGGTGCCTATGCTTCGCCTCCGGACCTAATGGAAGGTAAAGCCTTTTACAGAAATTATGGGACTGCTTACCATAAGGTGATGGGCAGTGGATATCCAGGATAGTTCAAGAGGACGAGTGAGAATGCTCAATTTTTAAAGACTATGTGCATATGAATTGCAAACCTTTTCGCCTTATGACTTGAAACTGCCTAGTTCGTGTTTGCCAATAAGTAACTTCGCGGTGGGTTTTTTTACCTCTTTTTTGGTGCCGTGACCAGGATATGGATGAAGATCCCGTAGTCACAAGCTTTTTGGGAAGAGGATGTGTGGACCTCCCTGAAGGACTTCGAAGATGTTGCGGAGGCGGCTGGACTGAAGGATCACCGGGGTAAGTTGGCGGCCCTGAAGACCCTCCGCAGGGGCCAGGCGAAAGCAACCATGGACGCAGCCAGAATGAGCCTCCGGAAGATGGACAAGGCTGCTGAGAAGAAAACTTTCACAGCCGAGCTCGACACACCGGTCGACCGCCAGGAGGCTCAAAGCGGCTGGGGTAGGACCGAGACGCAACGGACGGTGTTTCACGCCAATCTGCACCAGTGGTTGGATCATGTCTCGTCGTGACTGGATGGAGTGTCACGCCAGAAGTTGCTCTCTGGCCATTGGTTGAAAATGCGCAGTCTGTGCTTGGTGCTAAGTCGCGTTTGGCAAGAAAACCTAACCAGTTGAGTGTGGAGGAGCTGGTGAATCTTGCACGGGGGTTGACGGAGGCACTACTTGCCATGTTGCAATCGTATCGGAAGATGGATGAGTCACCAGTGGAGGACCTGCAGACTAAAGTGGACGAACTAGCCAAACATTTTGAGGCCATGAAGGCAGAATCGCAGGGGTATACTTGAACAAGCCAGCGCTGCAGCTGTGGCCTGCCTGACCACTGGAAGAACCAATGTCGCCGTACATGGCCACCTGCAGACAATAACGCTTTGGACCACCCCCTTTTTTCAGTGGGCCGCAGTTGGTGCTGTGACACATGCTACGATACAAGCCGTTAATGAAATAGAAGGGAAGAGGGAGCTGTGCTTAACTAATACAGACGCATGCGTGTCACTGAATGCAAACCGTGCGCGCTGGGGAAAGGGCGAACACAGACTGAAAATTGCACTCAATGTGCCAAGGGAACACGTCAGTACAGCACGAGTTCCTGGTCGCAGAAAACTTTGGAGCAGATTATTCCAATAGTGCAGAATCCGTGGTAGGCCCTAAAGTGTGGCAAACTGGTGACAACGTGTCTCTCATTCAGGCTCGAAGGTTACCCAACACTGTCGTGTACGAATCGCATGTCCGAATGCCTACTTCCTGTAATGTGCCGTCAGTACAGTCTGTGGCCAATGAGTAATCCAAACCGTTCACAAACAGTTCACATGGCACTGCTATACCCAGTCTGATGGCACTTCCAACACTATTCACATCCTACTTTTGACGATGCTTTCTCGCTCATTCGTTCCCCTACTTGCAACTGCGAACAAACTCTTCACCTAGCACCAGCCGCCTCCTGGATGTGTTCATTCTAATCTGCCGAACCTTCCGTTCGGACATAAACCTCTCATTGACTTTCATTCTATGCTCTCCACAAAGGCCGTCATTTTCTGTGCAGTTTGCGTTACGTTTTGTGCGTTAGCACTAACTCCATCCCCCATTGAAATTTTGCACCCGACTCCACTCCAACAGCGGCACTAGTATGTCTCTACAGTTCAATGCTCCCCATGACTCTGAGATTCCTGCTACCTTTTATGCGTATTGCCGATTCCTCCACTTCAACATCTCCACTTACGCTTTTTCTAACCCTGGCAATAAGCCCAACAGTCCAAGGCCGACAAGGCCTCGTCAGTGGTTTTAGACTTTAGTGTAAATTGACCGGCCAGACCGCGGCAATCCTGCTACAGCACCAGATTTGTTTTTTTGGTTCCCATTTTTCGCAGTTTGAAGTTTTTTTATTAAGTGCCAGGCAGGATGCGGCTTTTTTGTCTTCCCCTGTTCTGTTTTTGCCCGCCACCTTCAAATCTTAACGATCTGATCTTGTCTCAGCTTGTAATGTTCTCCTAAAAGTAAGATAAACTCCTGGTAATTGTGTTTCCTTTCCCATGCCGGCTTAGGCGTGACCAAGTCTAAATCGTATACTGCCCGCTGCTTATGACTGTCCTTTTCTGCGCGCAGTCCCCAGTACCATCCAATCTCCCCAGTCGTGCTGACTGACTGTAATCGTGTGATCATGCCTGACGGTATGCCACCCACTAAACAGTATTATTATCGTCAGTGATAGGATCCGTTCGGATTCTGCTCGTGGACTGAACATGAGCACAGCTGTTTTAACCTTAACGATCCCGTCAGCGACCGCTCCATCTACGAGGGGAGGTCCATAAACTGTTTACAGAGATGTTAAAAAACGACGTACTCTAAGAATCCGACCGTGCGTAAAATTTCTCAGTTGTGCTTTTAGGGTAGGTGAAGGGGGCATACCAATTGTTTGTGAATTTCTGTTTGAATGAATTGGCCGTATATCGAGTTGTATCTGTCCCTTCGGCTACGGAGATTTTTGATTCAGTTCTGCGATCCTGATATTTCATCGTGTTGGACTTGCGTTCCGGATGCTGGTACCTAGCTAGCAAGTCGCAGAGAAAGGATAAAACGGCGTTCGCGGTTGTGGACACCCGATGTATATTTAGACCCATGTCGTTTGGTTTGTCGCGTGCATCATCAGCGTTCCGGCGCTTGATGATTAGTTTAACGAAGGGACTGCACAATGTTGCCGTGTATGTAGCCTATACCACCTTTTATTGCAATTCGGAATCAGAGCATGCAAATCACTTGAAGGCCGTGTTGAAGCGTATTCGGAAAACTGGTTTGCTGAAAAATGAAGCTGAGACAGCTTGCTTGATTTCGGTGACACTGCTTGGGCATAAAGTTGGTAACGAAAAGGTTAGCCCAATGCACGAAAGGCTGGCTAAGATCCTGGACTGCTCGGTGCCTAATTCAAGCGGTCCCTACGTCAATTTCTCAGACGAGCGGCACACTACAGCCAGTTTGTCAAGGATTTTAACACCATTGCTGCTCCAATCTATAACTGGCTGCCTCAATATCAAGTCCCAATGGACAAGAGAAGCTTATAAATATTTTGAACGTGTCAAGGCGCGGATGCTGGATAAGCAACTGACCCTCAAAATGCCCAGGTCTGGGGAGATGTTTGCTTTTTCAACGGACGCTAGTGACCACGATATCAATGCAGTCCTAAAGCAGAGGAATGTAGTCAACGAATATGCCAGTCGTGTCCTGGCCAACGCTTAGCATAAGTACTCAACTATTGAGAAAGAACGTTTGCCGATAGTCTTGGCCCGGGATAGGTGGGAGCCAAATTTCCTGCGTCAAAGGTTTAACGTCCAGACCGATAACAAACCCTTAATTTGATCAGGATCACCAAAGATCCTTGCGAAGAGCTGGCGCGCAGGCCACTCTGGTCACAATAATACAACTTCGCGATCCGGCACGTGCCAGGGAAGGAGAACCACCTGGCTGATTGGCTGCCAATCCAGAGGATGGATATGAGATCCCGAAGATAATCGTCGGCGCCAACTGTTTTTTCGTCGAAGGATTCTGTATTACGAAAGGTTGCAGGCGCCCCTTTAGCCAGAATGAATAATGCAAAACAGGGAGGGAGAGAGAGACACCAAATATCACGAGATGGCACACACAAGGTGCACGACTTGCTTTGTCAGTGGGCCTACCGGCCAGGAACAAAAAGTGAGGAATTGGATTATGTGGTGACCTGTAAGCAATGCGAACCGATGAAAGGAGATACGCCCGGGGCAACTGACTCAATGAAGCCCATTCTCGTATCGAAGATTGGGGGTTATGGTCAGTTGACGGCATAGGCCCCTCTCCGGTGGCAGCCAGTAGAAACCAATATATAGTAATTATGACAGAACTCTGTCGCGGTGGGTCGAGGTGGCAGACGTACCAAATCAACGGGCGACAAGGATTAGTGGAGCGGTAGTGCACCACATTGCAGCCAACCGTGGATTACAAAAAATGGTACTAAATGATCAGTGGCCTTTTTGAGAGCGCAGACTTTAGTTGTTTGCGGGAACTGGACATCAATCGGCTAAAGTAGGCACCCTAACACCCACAAATAAATGAAAAGGGGTAACCGAACGATTAAAGGGTGGCTGGTGGCCAAAAGAGGTGACTGGGGAGTGAACTTGCCGGTGGTGTTGATAGCACATCGTGCGTTGATCCATAACCACTGAAGAATCCCTATTCATGTTATTGACCTGTCTACATGCAAGCCCTCTAATTGACCAGGAAATCGGGTAGTGGCCAACGACGTGTCTACTTCCGTGGGGACCAGGAGAAGAAAGGAGAGCTCAGGACAACATGACCGTCGGTCGAAAAAGGATCAGACAGAAAACAGCGGGTAGGAAGGCCCAGGCATTTCCCATAAACGTAAAGGACAAATGGGAGAATCCGCAGAATCCTGGAAGGAATGGACTGGGGTCGTGTAAATCGGGCAGTGGGTGGCAAGGCTCGTTTGTCGTTAACCACAATCGAGGGAATGTTTCTACATTTCAGGACAGTCAAGGAGTAAGCTGTAAGGAGAGTAAGCTGTGCCAAGCTTCAAAATGACGACTGAGCCGAAGAGGTGCCGAATACACCGGCTGCAGAGGCCGAACTAACTGAAGCAAATGGAACATCGGTGGCATGCATGCGACCTTAGAAGGGGAAGGGCATATACCAGTGAAGAAGCGTACGAGTAGTCTATGGCATGGTGTCCAAGCTCCGCCCCCGCAACTGATGGAAGCTGAAGATTATTACGGAAATTGTGTAACCGCTTACTATATTGTACTGGTCGATGAAAACCCAGGAATGTTCAAGAGGACGCCTGAGAATATGAAAAAAATTTGTAGTCCGCCCTCATTCTAAATCCGGGTCTAGACAAACTACTTCCAACTACTGGGGACCAATGATACCTCTCTGTTATTGGGAACCGTTGACCTTCTAGTCAGAAGCCGTTAACCAGGTTCCTGCTGGCTAAATATGATATAATTTTACCAGCAGTATGGATTCCTGTCTCAGAGCTTCGTCAGCGGTTACCATCTTCACTTCTTTGAGACCATCACCTGGCATAACCTACGATACCAGGCACCCCACTGTCATAGTCCATTATGTACTTCGCTGCAGAAACTCAGTACCGTTGAAATCAGTGGGTCCTTATTTCAGTTCTTCATCTCCCAGCTATCTGATAGAACACAAGTTACACCGATTGGCTACAAACTGTCTTCATCACTGTCGATCGCTAGTGGTAAACCCTTGTTTGCAGAAGACGTGAAAGCCGCCTACACACTTCCTGCCTCCGCCAAAACTCTTGCACTTCACAGATCCAACAAGAATGAGGCCATCTGACACGTTGATTAAATGCCTCTGGCCTGGGCTTCCCTTCGGCCAGGTCCCAAATAATTTACTGCCACTGCTGCATTCCAGCTGACGCGTTAACAATTAACGGCAACCCAGTCACTCATTTCGCAGAGATCAAAATTATTGGCCTCAGATACTCTTTTATCTTGAGCATTTCTTTCCAGGTCCAGTTCCAGGTCGTCCAAGCTCGTAGGCTGTGTTGTTTATTATTGAGACCATTTAATTTTTGAGACCCAAAGGTCGCAATTTTTAAACAACGCGTGCGACTTATCATGGAGTTTTCTCCTGCCTTCTTTTTTCATTTATACCCAAAGAGACTAACAATTGAAAGCGTTCATCGCTCATTCACTAAAATTGTTTCCGCTATCCAGCAGTCTCTCCTACCGCTCCCGCTGCATAATTTTGGGCATTGAGGCATGATGGCTCAGATTTTTTAAGCTAAATCTAACTCTTCCACACCCTCTGTTGCACCAAAATGCCTGTATAGAAGAGGCTACGCAAACGTAAATTCACGTCCTCTCTATAAATTTCGTTACTCCAGCAAACTCAGTGTGCCCCTCAGCTTGTAATAATCTACGTTAATATTCCTTCCTAGTTTACAGCCTTTGCATCTGGAACAGTCCAACATCTACAAAATAGCACATACTTCATACTTTTTCGCAGTTCGTAGACAGCTTCCTTGCTGGTGAACCCAGTGCCGCCCTACTTAAAAGCCAACTACGCCGCGGACTTCCTATAGGCGCTCAGTATTCGCACAATGGAATTGAATTTTCGAAAGCTACGACGTTTTCCTGATGGACTAAAACAGACAGGCAACTGAGTTCAGAATAACGGTTCAAACTTTTGGGCCCCAAATGGGCACCCTGAGGTCCCGGTGGTGCTAGGAGCGTATTCCACCAGAGGTATGATCGTTCCGGTGGACAATGACACTTGGTGAGCTGCAAAAATATGAGCGTAGTTTGAGGCGATTTTTGGTCGGAGCACATACGCAACAAAATGCAACATTTTGGAGTAAAACGTTTTGTTCCATTCGCAAATGATTTGTAGATAAGAGCATTGTGCGGTTAAGGAGCCCCCTTCCTATAAGAATCCTGTCCAGTGTTTAACGGCAGTGCAGTTAGTGGAAAAGTAGTACCATCCAACGCATAATATCTTGCTATTTTCTGGATATTCTCCTGGACGGTTTCCCGCAACGCCTGCTTGATGTGAGCGTGCTGCATTACCGGCTTGGCTTTTTCCTCAGGCAACTTATGCCCCGTTCTTTTTAGCTAGGTCCCAGCGCCGGATTACGCCGTCAGCTCCGTTTAGTGATGGATGTTTTGTTTTGTCCAGCCCTATTCAACATACCAAACCGAAGTCATAGTTCCTCAATTTGGAGAGCGCGTCCAGGGCGCGGCAGCCTCTTGTTTTGACCTCCCTCGATTGTTTTTGCCCGCCACCTTCGAATCCTACCGACCTGATTTGCTCGATGTTCTCTCCAAAAAAAGCATGGTAACTGTGCCTCCCTGCCCGTGCCGGTTTAGTGATGAACACTTCTACATCGGATAACGCCCCCCGCCTATGACGCCGTCCCTTCTCCCAAAACCCCTGTACCCACAATCCCCGCCAGTCATGCCTTTATTCGGACTGTAACCTGATGATCATGCCTGACGACATGCCACCCACAAGTTGGGAATAAACATTATTATCGTTATTACTCCCAAACAAGATCGTCCAATGATGTGCGATGGACGAAACTCTCGAATGGCTCCGTAACCGATTAAGCACATACACATAACATTGCTGGCGCCTCTGCTTGACAAGGTGGTTAACGACAACGCTCCGGCATCATTTAGCCATATTGCACACGCTCTGAACATCTCCATTTCATTTCCATTGCCCCAGTGGTAGCTGCTGTTCCATTTGCCTTCGTGACACGTCTTTTCGGGAAATGGTTGCTTTTCCGAACTCACTGAGCTGTTTTGCTGGCCTGGCTTTCCCGGACCGGATAAATTCTCTGGTAGCTGGGGTTCCTCATTTATTAATGGGCCGCAGTTATCACTGTTTGGTGGCTTGCCACCCTGCAGGTTTTTTAACATGCACGAGGGATGAAAACCTTGTGTGTTGGTTGGGTACGCCCTACAAAGAGGGTTGCAGTTTTGCGTTGCACCATGGTGCGTCCGTCTGCCCGCCAACACTCCAGCAACGTGGGTGCTTCGCCCATCGCCGTTGGTTCTAAGCCTGCCTTTTAATTCAGGGAATACATAGAAGAGCACCGATTTTGTCAGCCTCTAGCTTCTGGTTTGGACTTTACATGGTTGCCATTTATCTAGCAACACTATAAACTGCAAGTGATGGAAAAATTGACGTTTCATGCGTCAAGCAACGTTCAGAAATATAAGCATCGGATAGCCTGAGGTTACACTGCGGCGTCCAAAGCTTACATCGTATAAAGCTTAGCCAGTTTCGTCATAGCTGGGGTTGCACCACACCAAAGCCTACTTCCTCAACCAAATAAAACAAACAAATACTACTGTTTCCAGGAATGCTCACGTACAATAAATTATTAATTTTTATGCTGAACTTCCTAATCTTTCACTACTAGCATTCAAGACTAGCGCTTACGGACTTTATCTCACCATGCACCACTTGTTGATTGAAGCTGATTACTGTGTACGGTGCTGGAAGCCATTTCTTCTGCATTCACTTCCCCTCCTAAATTATGCCACCGTCCGTCTTACCTGGCACATTTCAGATAAACTAGTCCATCATTTTAGAGGTCATATTCCGGTCATTCCGTACGTTTGCTGCTCCTAATCACATCAGCTCTCCGCACACTTATACTGGTTTTCTCTATCCCTTTTGTGCTATAATCACATTAGATTAGCAAGGTTAGCAATTGTTTGACCGTTTGGTTACGAAGCCAGTCGTTGATTGCTAGGCTACTAAGCATTGATTCCCACCTATCTTATATCATTTGGCCCCCCGCTGTCATCACACTAGATGTAACACACTTAAGGTTATTATTATTTCCTATAATAACGGAGCCCACCCTATCTGATACCTCCTCAAACTCTTCGCGTCTTACCGATCTTATCCCATTCCCCACTCTTTCCAAGCTTTAAATGCCCTAAACGCCCGGCATTCACTCCACTTTTACAACTAAAGAGTCCTGCAGCCTAACGGAGAAAGCCGTCCAGCTTAAGAGACTATTGTCTACCTGTGTTGATCTCCTTGGCTAACTCGAAATCCCGCTGCCTACAGAAGTGCACATCCCTAGTCTGATCACCTCAACAGGGGCGTCCGTTACGGGGCTGTCCAGAAACCAAACTGCCAGTGCAATGATGACACGACACAACCATACAGAGTCTGGTGGAACAACCGCAACTATTCCCACCACAATTCTGACTTTTTCACGGATTCACTGATTGATATACAGGATCGAGGCTTTCGCTCAAGCTCCCTGTTCGGTTTTGTTCTTGACGTTTAGTAGCTGCCGTTCAGTTGAAGGGCACCAGCGAAAAAGGGTTTAGCACTGCTCTCTAAGTTCTCAGCGCACAGCAGTAAGCTTGTCAGCACGAGTATTTGCATAAAAGAGCGTCTAGTAAGGCTTTGAACTGGGCACCATATGTAGCGTGGAAAACCGTCGGAAGGCAGCAGCAACAAACCGAAATGAGAAAAGTCTTTTCCTAATTAAAGTGTGTGATCTGAGCTTGAAAATCTCCTCCCCATGTCCCTGAAGTGTTAGCTGGACCAACGGTGAATAACTGTTGGCCACACCTTGTTCAAACATGGCTCTCTCGTCCACTATTGCTTCACCTGCAGCGGCGAACAGATTCTTTATCTGGCTGTAGCCGTCTCTGCGGCAAGTTCGTTTTAATTTTCTGAACCTTTTGCTCGCTTCTAACCATCTCGGTGGAACTTCAGTTTGTGCTCCCCACAAAGTCAAGCATTTGCTTTACATTTTGAGTTCCGTCCTGTGCGTCACCATCAACTCACTCCTCCAAGGAAATTTTATCCCCGACTACAACGGTGGTACTAGTGAGTCTATATAGTTTCACTGTACACCGCAATTCTGCTAATTCCTCTACTTCATCATCTCCGCTGACGATTTTTGTGACCCCGGCCACTGACCAAACTGTTCAAGGTCACGAATCCTCGGCGATGGTTATCAATTTCATTTCAAATTGTCCGACGAATCACTGCAACAATGCTGCTTTACGAAAGCCTTTGTTCTGGTTCAGCTTTATCCGCAACTTTCAGTTTCCTTATCACGTCCCAGGCAGGATGTATTAATTTGTCATCCCCTGTTTGTGTTTTTGCATGACATCTTCACATTCTAACGGTCTGGTCTTTCTTTGGCTTGAAATTTTCCCCAAACGTTCAGAAAAACCTAAACAGTTGTGTTTCTCTGCTCTCGTTTTCCACCGCATTTAGATCGTGCAAGTTTAAGAATGACCGTATCTGCGTCGGATACTACACAATATTTGGGGCTACTCCGTTTCCGTGCAATCGTGAGTAACCACAAGTCCCATCAGTCATGTTTATATGCTGACCGTACCGTTATGATCATGGCTGTTGGTATGCGATCCAACGACCATTAATTATTATTTTATGTTTGGGGTTCCAGTGGACTTTCTGCGTCGGTGCGTACCAAGATCTTTCGAAAGAGTGTTTGGGCTCAGCACCAACCAGATGCCACGCAGACCAACTAGAATCCCTGCTAAATCTGGTTTCCACCAGCAAAAGACAGTTTGTTGATCGAGTGTTATTAAAGGATCTGCTGGCACATAGAGA
>SJOL01005417.1:0-15910 GCA_004794785.1 Opisthorchis felineus
GATACTTGGACCCTGTACAGACGGCATTTTCGGATTCTTGAGTGATTTCGCTTGCACTGCTCGAACAAAACCCTTTGAATCAAACGGACGGACCGAATCGAAAACACCGAATTCATTCGAGGAGCAAACGCTGTTGAGTACGGGCCAATGCAATCCAGAAAGACCCACCGGAGCTTTTTGTTCCGCGGTACTGTAAAACCTATGCATGTATTCTTTTAAAACAAAACCCCAACGCAACGAACCATACGTCTTCCAGCCAATCAAGCGTGTGCAAACCCAGTAAGGCTGAGAATGTCACTGACGCCATTCAGTCTAGAAGCTCTGAATGGTGCTTCATTCGATTAGCAAGACGCGCACAGTTACTGAGTCTTCGTGGGATGCTTAGGCTGCAGATATGGAACCTACTCACCATTTTAGATGCACTGGTAATTTAGTGTTAACTCGGGTGCCTCGCAAGTTCGCACTCTGTCGCTAGGTATTTACAAGATTTTGCGTGGTCACTGAGCGCCAATAAGCGTGGAAATCGATTCCCCTACTTCTTTATCAAGTGTAGCTCAAGTAGAATAGTGGTGACTCGGGGAAGACGGAACTGTTTACCTGGAAATATTGAGAAAACAAATCCAGCCACTGCTTACAACTTAGGCAGAATGGTCGCATTCTTCCGCTTCGCTCACTATGATTCAGTTGTTTTTACCTCTGATACTCTTCAAATACTATATAGTTGAGTGGCAAGACGCAGAAAATCTCACTTCATATGGGGACATCCACCGGGCTCATCCAGTCGAATTCCTGTCGTTTGAGATGCGCACAGTTGAGAACCGGGGGTTCTGTCAGCCATGGAGTCTGAACATGTTGTCACGGCGTTCAAACACAAATGACAGGTTTGCTGTTGGAAAAGAAAGTGTAAAATATATATTTCTCGTGGCAACTCTGCACAAGAAATACATTTTTTTCAGTTCAGCTCACCATCCATACACCATAAAAAGCAGTGTCTCCAGATAACAGACCTAGTAGCAAGTAATGCGCTGCAGATAGGAAAATACCTCTTAGCATATCTTGAGATGATGGACAGTATCCATCTGTACCAGACAACCAACTAATTGGTCTTCAATAGACTGAAACCAGTGGGTCTAGGATATTTAGGTTACCAAAGACCTACACCTAAGACCACCCCTTGAGAAAAAAATATTGATCTGAAAAGCATAGGCATTTATCCTGCAACTCTGAGCAACATTCTGTGCACCAATCGCCAGAAAACCGTACAAGACGCTCAAACAACGACATGCCCCGGGTTAACCCTTTAAAATGAAGTTCTGCAAAAATGTCTTCTGACATATCTAGTTTGCTCGCTTCACTGAAGGTTTAGCAGATTGCAGCATACAAAATCGGATCCGCCGAATAGCTTGGAGGGGCTGTTAGGAAAATCTCTCTTTTGGAATCTCTCTGAGCTATCGCCAACAAATCAAGAGAGATTCTCAGCCACATAACACATGTTGTGGTTTGAAGGACAAGTGTTCGATAATTTCTCCTCATATCCTACCAGTCTAGAGGTGAAAACAGCAAAAGCTTGAGCCCTAGCTCAGGTGGTTTTCAGTCTGAGCAACTGCATTGTTGATGGTGACTGTTGAGTATTTGGGTTACGTGAATACCTACCTACCACTGGTCAGGTCAAACCAGAAATTAGCAAGCACATAATCGTAAGAAAGGTTTGATAATGGCCTGCGAAGACTCAGGACTTGGTACACGAAACACAGCTCAGAAAATCCGGATACAAACGAAGGTGGTCTGCCGGTTTCTTGCCGGCCAAACCAGCAACATGCTGAGAAGTAGTTGTACATAAAAAAGACGAAAGACTTATGATACAGGGAACACTAGATTTCCACCTGCTGATGAGTATCTCGAAATTACAACAGTTCCCTGTTTTGATGTACAAAGCATGTGAAATACATGTAAAATACACTGCAAAAAGGAACGATGTTCTGACGAATCATGACTGTCTTTGAAAGAAAATGAAGTTGGTCTCGAAATGCATTTCCTGGTGCCCCAAGATCAGTTGGAGTTGCATTTATTGACCGCAGGTTTGTTTTGATTTTACTTTCGGACTGTTTTCAACCCCACCACATTATTTCTAATAAATTGAATCAATAAAGTCCAGATTATGTCCCCGGAAATGTGTTCTCTATTGAACTGGTTATCAGCTCTTATTTTTCATCCACCCAGGGGTACTTCCAGTAACAGTTTGTTCGTTATGCTATCCTGTCAATTGCCCCAACTCAATGTACGCCACAGGGCTCATTTGATTCAAACAGATGCACCTAATAGTTATCTGTATTGTGTCCACACAATCCGAGCTGCATGTTTAATCCAACCATCAAGTTAGACTTGCGTACTTTCCAGGGTCAGGGGCCTTTGTGCATAGCCTATAACAAACGGCCTTTGGTATGTCTAGACTGAATTCGTTTCAGCCACTGATTCACTTAAACTTAGCACACAGAGCTAACGCACACCCACGCACGGTGATCGCACCGGACTGGCAGCGGATCTCGGGAAGACCAATCAGTATACATGACGCTGCATCCGACTCGTATTCAGCTGACTGTAGAAATCCTTGAAGACGTAGGCCGGTACAAGAGAAACGCTGGATGCAACATCTTATTCCACTACGCTGGTAACGTTAGTTTTGAAGGGAACTTAAATGTTGCTGAAACATTCCAGCACGCAATCCAACCGTTTGTCCACACTACCAAGGCGTTGTAAGGGCAGGAGGAAAAAAGCTGATGCGAAGGCACCAAAGGTGTGGATCGAGGAAGTTTCGCGTTTCAATAAGACGCAGTTAAAGAGGATGGCTAGGCGTGTTCAGTGAACAAGTTGACAGTGGAAACGAGGGCCTCGTTAGAGACTTTGGGTGTACAGCAAGGGATCTAACCGAAGTTGTAACATATCGTAGCTGTATTTTAAAGGAAGCTCAGAAGGCTGATACGGGCAGTTATTTTTGCGCGAACAGACAAGTCACCAAACTGGGCCGCTGGGTTGCAATCTTTTATAGAATACGGCAGTTTAACAGAAACTTTGGAGAACCACCCAAATTTTTTTATCGTCAATTAAATTCCATGATGAACAAATGTTTGTGTATCTTGAGTGACGTGGTTTTAGAGTAGGGCTTTTGGCTTGTCGAGTTTGTAGCAGGCCCTTAACGCAGAGTATGAGTTTTTCAAATCCCTTGAATTCAGTCAGTTTTACAACTGTAAAAGAAACTATCACAGGATCAAAGTTGCTTTAAGGAACTGATTCGAAAATTTCCAACATTATTCGCCGAGAACCTGCGGGCAGTTTGAAATTAGTGATAGGGGAATCCGAAAAGATGTCGGTTGTTTACTACTCGATTGGCATCCTAAACTGTACAATGACCGGTCTTGAAACGTATCATAATACATTCGTTGTAGATTTCGACCGATCGTTCTAACCTATGGCGTTATGCGATTTCGCTGCAAAGCACCTCGGTCAGCTGTTCTAGTGGAGCCATCCAACAAGTAGGTTGGAGGGCAATATACACTTGCCATTCACATTAACTGATCTACCGAGCAGTGGTACGGGCTGATTTCAAATGGTAGATGGACAGTCTCACTGATGAACTTAGAACTTGATTGGTCTGACCCAATATATATTATATCGGGCTTGTGCTGCTGGGTTGTTTCTAATACGCTTATGTCCTTGTGTAACCACCTCTGTACTATCACTGCAGCTAGTGTACTCATTGTCTCAATTGGGTGACGGTGAAAACACTTTCACAAACACAGAAATACAGCGTTCACGTTTTATAATCCAATCGGCTGCGCCTTTCTCCATGCCATATCGCTTTGCTACCGAGTTGCTTTGGTTCGACTACTTTGTTTAGATCGTATTAGCACATAATGTGGACTTGCTACTGCAAGAAATCAAAAGGGGGTGCATCGGATTAGACGTCCATTGACACAATATTCATCTGAACTCCAGCGGGCATATTTACGCGCACCTGGGAGTTCTCGTCCATCGCGTTACGCAAAACTCGCGGCCCCTACAAAGCACTTAAACCAAGTTCAGAAACACGAGACAGTTGGGTGAGTATAAAAGGCATTTAATCAAAACGTTTGTCTATCTTTATACTAATCCTCGACTATCGCTCATCTTTTGACGATTGTCGTTTGTTTAACGACGTGATGCATCCATGAATGCATATTTCATTTTAGGTGACTGACGAAATTAAGAAGAACGTTTAACATCTCGTTATTCATATTGTCTCGTGGTTGTGAGCAAGTCTATTGAGAAGGTTCAGTAATTCAGCTAAGCTACCATTCAGGTTTATTTCACCAGAATGACTTGAGTTTCCAGAACGACCATGCAATTTTGTACGCTTAAACAAACGTTCTCGGTAAACTCACCAAACTGAGAGGGTCGTATGTCAGCGGGAGGTTGCATTCCGAACTGGACGTCGCCAACATCGGCTGCAGCTCCATTTCATATCTGAAGTTGGAATTAGTTACTGTATGATCCAGTTGGATTCCGTTACTCTCTAGGGAAATTGGGGAGTGAAATGAGAGAGAATGGAATGTTGCTCAGTGTGATTTATGTGGAAAAATTCATGGAATTTGGGCGCTATTTAAAAAATAACAAGCTTGGCATTACGAAATTGTCGTTTGGCTACTGATTGCATAAATGAAAAGAACACATGTTGCATGTGAGGGAGAATCAGGCTTTTTATGTAATTATTACGACATGAGTAGGGTAAAAAACAAGAAAGTTACGGCGGATCTTCCGCACAGTCACAGGTTGGTTACTACTTAACGTGAAGAAAAGAAAACACCAGAAGTGCTGAAAATGGCTTGCGATGACTCCCCATAAGCAATAGTTGTGTGCAGACCAAATTTTTTGGTTTCACTTCAAATGTTCCCGATACATTACAGGTGTGTTAATTTCCGATTACGTAGGTCATGAGAAGTTTACGGATTTTGTTTTTGACACACCGGTCTCGGGGAATGTCAACTTTGTTTGTTATTTCTCAACCGGAGAATCCAATCTGGTAAGCCCATATCTTCACTTTATCATCAAACAGCAGAAACAGTTGAAAACACGTTTACAATATACTTCTTGGTGCCATAGCAACGAACAAATCGAGAAAGTGCAAATTAAGCCGTAAAAATTTGCGTGAAAGAGGCCTCCTGTCATGTAGGAGTTGGCTTCAGACATGAAGATTCGGTTGATGTGAGCCGCAAAAAGTTACTGCGTAACCCAGTTGATTAGATCTATTTTGCATATGCAGATTTGTATGAATTAATTGTAAGTCCCTAAGGATGACGCTCTTGTACCGGCTTGATTTTCGGAGTTCAGGAGCGACTTTCATGCACCGCCGTCCGTCGCGAAATGTCAAGTAAACACTGAGTTACTTTTTGGCGACACACAAAAAACACTAGAATTTAACCGAAATTACAAGTGACGTTCTTCTCTAAAAGGCAGAAAACGTTCGATCTTCACAATATTGAAGACCGGCATCTAAAGGCTGAAAGCTGGATCTTGGAAACTTCAACGATTCAGTTCAGGAATGAGCGGCATGCCTAGGGTGGATGATTTCAGCCCATACGTACGTGGTGAAACCCGGGTGCTGCACACCGCAAATTCCTTGCACATTCACTGTTTCGGAAAAGACCAAGGGGACCAAGGAAATGCAGTACAACACCCATAGTGATGTAATAAGTTACGTCTTCACGTTTGAATGAATAAACGCGATCGTTGTCGAGTATGGTGTAAGCTGACGACTGCCGGTTAAGAAGAGAAAGCGTGTATCAAACCGACGTAATTAGCGAGATATAAGATTCTAATTTTTTTTTCGCACGTTTGCAGGAAACTTGTCGTTCACCTGAGACCTGCTGTAGGTGACTGAAACCAGAATGGGATAAGATAGTGTCAGGAAGTTTCTTTTGAATGGTAGGGTAAACAGACCTGGGTAGAACTATAGTGGCCAATTATAATGCCGGTATTTTGCTAAAAGGTGATATGGTTGTTTGATATGGGGGAACAAAAAAACAGAAACAAAAAGACACCCTGATAAACACCACAGGGGGTGGACACACTGATGCGTTCTTTTGTCTGTGCATATTTTCGGTAATGGCCACGGAGACGGTGCATGCATTTTGGTGTTGGTTGCACCGGGAAAGCTCTTGAACCAACTCATGACTGGTGGGCTATCAGGCGCGTAAGACTGATGAAAAACAGCATTGGTTTCGCTCCCGAGTTCAATCTATCTGAGTTTCAGTCGTTAGCGATACAGAGTCGAATGTGTGGAGTGAATGCGAATGCATTTGGGGCGAATTGTAGGTATGGCATCAGTTGAACGATGAAGCCTGGCAATTTTATTGTGGGTCCTGTGTTTTATCCTATTATTCGCCGTTGAATCACTTTGTTTTATGTTGAACTTAATCGGCTGGCTTTGAGTTCTCTATCTTATCGTCTGAGTTGAATCACTAGATGATTTGCTACAATCGACTTATGGAAATGTTCTTATAGCAAACTTCTGCATGCAAGTTCACCCCTTCCGTTCCGTAACCATGACACATAAGATTAATAATTCATTATTTTTCTTTTAAGCAGCCTACTAAACTGTACAGTCGAGCAGTGAGCAAGCGTAGCCGATTTTGTACTGATCGCTTACCAAGGCTCAGTTGAGCAATGGAGCCAGCCAAAGGACCAAAAGTGACCTTGTAGAAGGCTGGTGGTACAGTATCTCGAAAGACTATGACCTTGCATGGAAGCTTTCAGTCAGTTAGTACGGGTAAAACCTGCAGGGTGACGGCCTTAATAGGTCTTTCAGTCATAGCAAACGATAGATCTGTCCAGGCATGGTCTACTTACTATAATTTAGGTACACAAAATAGCACCAGGCGTTGAGACAACTTGCCACTTAAAACACACAGCTTGATAGTACCCCAATTTCTGTTCTGGTGCGATCGAACAACCGCTATTGGCATACTAGCGCTTGAGTCTTTCTGTCTTTTAGAACTTGATCTTGAGAAAGGCCATTGTGGCTATGGGGTACTGCGATGTGCCTGGTTAGAGTTAATTCCGTTACCCAGAGACATGAATTCGTGTCATTTTATTCGGACAATTTCGAATGGAAATTAGTTGCCGGAACTACATCTGTAACTCACTCTTCACTTCTCGGGGAGCCTGTTTTTGGGGTTTGCGTTCTTGAAGGTCCACGCGCCTTCGGGAATGCCGAAAGAAACAGCAGAGAAGCACGACAAAGAGGATTGCTAAAAACAGTGCAACTCCAGTTCCAGCAATGAAAACAAGGGGTATGGAGGCTGCAGGGTACAAAAAGAAGGAAAAGCGTACACAGTATAACCATAATTCATAAAATAGAGCACGACTTTAAGCACAAACGATTACTGAAATCGAACTTTAACATATTTGGTGAGATTATTTCTTCTTTAAGCTAACTGTGATTAGAGTTGCGATGTGACTGATTGATACTTAGATAAGATAGTGAAGCTGGGTCCGGATAACCGACGCTCTAGTCCTGCTTGGAAGCTTTGAAAGTCACTAGCAAATCAGCCATTGTAATTGGTGCTTTGGCAGTGATGACGCTGACGAAGTTTCAGAAGGATATTTGGACAGATGCAGTTCCAGTGACAGATTGTGCTGGATAGTGCAAACACCATGAATTGGCGACTGGTCAACTTCGCTTGACCATTACTTTTGTTCCACACACTGTCGATAACATTTTTGCGAAAGGGACCAGCTACAGACGACCTGTGTACAGACAATAATTTGTAGGCGTAACTTTAACGTTTTCAAAGGGATGTCTATTTGTGTTCTCAAAGTGGTCCCAGTACAGTCATGTGAGCATGGAATCTACCTTCAGTATCAATTCTACAAGCAACTCAACCTTTTGAGGGAGAACCTACCACCGTATTCCAACTGAATAGTCTTCCACGCGGTCCCATATTCATTAGTTGTCGTGCAGTTGTACAAAGCCACATCTTCAAGTTGAACGTGCCGAAAATGTAGGATGCTCCTTAGTCCCAAAATCAACTGTTCGTGGAATATTTGGATTCTGTAATTCAGATGGTAAATGGGATGTAGTTAACTGCTCTCCAAATGTGTATGTGTAATCCAGAATCACGTGAGAATGCTAAACGTTATTTATGTTGAAAACGAAGACAACTTCAACAGATAGATGCTAAGTTTCACTACATATACAATCCTTGCATTAATGTAACTGCCGTTGTTTTATCCAACAGTGTATACTTTACTGAACAATGTGAATAGTTTGCTTTTTGCCCACACACACAAAAACTTCGAGTATATAAAAAAATCGCCACTAGTTAAACGGCTTGTTGAAACTCAGTCAACCGGTAACAGTTTAAAGAAGGTTTTGAGTCCTATAAAGTAGAGTTGGTCGCTTTCGTCAAAATGGTCCACTATGTATTTCATCGTAATTGGGATCCAATAGGATTGAGTCGCCTAGTGTGCCCTTGGCCCCAATCTCAAGGGATTATCAAACTTACAAGTGCGTAAAGAATAGAGGAATTCAGATTTACAACCAGACTGTTGAAGTACTGCGTGAAACTCGAGGACTGCGCCTATCTGGTGGGCCCCAAGATAGACGAGACCAGTCATTGGCTTTTGAAGAGATTGCAGCAACTTCGTGAATAGTTATTCACCTGGGCAACAAATTTTAATGTTTTTTTATAATTCAACGCTAAATACTTCTCCCTCATGATTATCACCAGCTGGAATTTCAAGCTGACTATTTGGCGGTTATGGAATTCTCTTTGGTATTGCTGAAACATTGGGGAACAGTTCTGAATATTCAACAGAATTCGCAACCCATTCGTACGTGCCAGACTAAGCAAGATTCGCCTGACCACGTGAGACATTTGGCTTCCAGTTTTTTTCCTGATATGTGACAACGCCCGGAATGCATTTTTTCAGTTTACTTTCCGCTCACTTTAGCCCTTGCCGGTTAGCCAAACTTAATTCGGTGTTGCCATTTAAACTGAGCGGCATATCAGTAGTATCTGCGGTTACTGAGCTAATCGGGCAACCGGCCTGGCAGGGATGGAATAACGGAGGGAAACCAGATACCGGCCTCATCCGTCAATTACTTGAAGTTTTAAGAGCAATAGGGCAGCCGGTCTATCACTTTCGTGAGTCTAATCCCGATCAGTTCGACTGTCTTTTCCATGCCTATTTGTCGCGATGGATTTTGGTGATTGGAACAAGCCAAAGGATTAGGTGGTCTAAATGAATGTGATGACAGTTGATAAATTTCCGTAGGGTTCTTCCTGCCCAGCTTCTGAGAAGGGCCTTGTGAGGGGATACGTACTGACAAAGTTGTTGAAAATTCCTCTTGGCGGTCAAATCCGGATGATCATTTTCATCGTTTTGGTGCATTTATGTTCGTCTAATATTCTTCCATTCCTGTGACCGGCTTCTTCAAATTTGACTTCATGCTTTGGTCGATTATCCTGGAAGGTTGCAGACCAGCAGTCTGTGCAGCCAGCTTCTTGCAATCTTTCAGAGTACACTGCCGTCGCATTTTTCTCTCTCACTATATTTGTTGGTATCAGGGGGGCCCATTTCCCTTTATCTGGCTGCTCTAAGTTAGCCTTCCTGGCATTGTAAAAGCTTGAGGAACTTAATTGCAGTCAGTGTAACCTGCAGGATTATTACAGCACTAAGGTCTCAACACCGAGCACTGAACGGTATTCGAACGCTATGGCCAATCAGCGCCCCAACCATTGAATAAAAATTATAGCTTTCCGAAACTGTCTTCACTAGCCTATATAAGAAAGTCTTTTTAGATATGCAAACAGGTTTACAATCAAGCTCACCTCTCTGATGGCTGAATAAGCTTCCCATGACGAAACCAATGCACACGGTCCATGGTTGGTCGAGGAATACTTCTGATCAGGCAGACGAGGTCAATTTGTGAGCCATCGTTGCTAGTGAGTTGTCGTAGATTCGTGACTCTTGGAGATCCTAGAACAAGAAAGCGTGCGATAAACACCTGATTAACAGAGAAGTTCGTGTTCACAGTTGACAAGACAGGCTGTGGCATGAGCTGAACGTGAGCGTACACCCGGAAAGCGAATGAACATCGGGAAGTCAGGGAATATGGTCAAAACAGTGGCGAAAATGCTTCCTTGAAATGTTAAACTACAAATATTTTTCTAAAGCACACTTTCGACCGACGAGCTTCGAGCTTTCAACGAACCAACAACATTGTGAATCTGTATTGGAAAGTTCGAATCTCTTCTAGTTTTAAATGTGCTTTGGTGCTTAAAACTCTGACACAAAAATTCAGAAATTCCTAGATACGTGGTTCAAACAAAGTGATACTCACGTCAGCGGTCTTTTAAACACTGTCAGCCATTGTTTGCCGTTTGGGTTTAGTGCCTGGTGATGTGCAAAAGGACCTTTGAATTCACCTGTTTGTCCTACCGTGTACGGGCTTTTCCAAAGCACCGGAGAAGTCGATTGCACACTCAGTGTAGCCAGAGATTGATTTAGCCCAACTATCATGTGGTTCCTACTGTTGGGTTATGGTAGTTGTTGGTAAGCTGCACTAAGCGGATAAAAATGTTTTTGACATTACCTCGACTATACTATTAGGAATAAAGCCAATTTACCTTGTGCAACTTAAATTTACATGCTCAAAGCGATTTCGTCCTGTCAGTGACGCCGGTCTCAGCCGAAACGCCTAGAAGCACTGTACAGCTTTTTCATATTTGTTGGGAATCATCAGCAGTGCACATCTCACGAAACCGCAGCCTTCCGGCCAGAGGTTGAACAAGAGTGGCTGATAAACAGTGTGATTAGCTCTCATTAAGACAGGATACAGGGCCACTCATCCCTCACTAATGGAAACCACGCCATATGGTCACGTACTGACTGGTGCCTCGACTGACGACTTCTCAGTAGAAAGTTCCACACATCCAATAAAATTATCCTTCCTCTGCGATGCTTATTGGTTCATGTTTCACATGTGTTACAGATTCCCAAGGATTTAGCCATATATCTAGGCATTTGTTTTAATGTACCATTTGAATACGGGCCCTTTGCAGCCTTGCCAAGCTAGACACCTGTGTCTTTAAATTTCAGGCTGTGAAGCGAGCTGCGTTATATCATCTATACGCCTCGATCAGTCGTTCGAAGCCAGTCTGTTCCATTTTAGATCATATCAGGACTTTCACGCGACCGTAAGAGCGCAGAGCAAAATATGGCCACTTATAATTCGAAGCGTCGACGCGTTCAGCCGACGAGGAGTAAATGACAATGACTACGCGCATCTCAGAGAGCGAGCACTCACGAAAGACAAACTTGCAACAAAAGACCCTGGAAAGCCAACGTTCAGGATGATAGGTATTTATTGAAGTCATGCATGTTGACTGAGTTCAAAGGCTATCTAGGATATTCCGATATCCGAGCTAAGTTTGTACCAATGTTCTAAGGGACAACGGACTTGGTTTTCCCACTTGATGACGATTACACCTTGCTTCATACCCTCTCTTAGGTGTGTTTATCACACAAGTCCAATTAGGTGACACGGTGAGAAAGGGTGACAAGAATGATCGAGGCATGGGATGTCGCATGTTCCAAGGCCCGTCATTTTGAAAATACGAGGCGTCTGACAGTAAAAGTCCTTCCGCGAACAGGCCACGCGAACGATTGAATGTCTGACTACCGTAAGAATACAGCCTTTGTTCATGCACGTGCGAATGGTAAATTGAAAATGTGCAATTTTTGGCGAATGGTTCGGGCAAAAGGACCATAAATATCCGATGTTTCGGTCATTGGGATGTTGGCAACTTAATTTCAGTCCGGAAATGGCGTTACCTAGACCAGAAAGCAACCCGCTAATCAGAGTGATAAGGCACGTTTAAAGCTTCGAACGGACACACTGAACTGATGTTTTTTATCTGTTGGCCATCGGTCGCACTTGGAGACAACAGGGTAGCCCGATGGAAGTTAGTGAGAAAGTACATCATTGCCCTGGGATGGACAGCATGATAAAAGAATGTCTGCGAAAATAACAATGCCTGTGGATTAGGATGAGTAGTATATACTAATGAAATCCTGGATCCTCATTAGTGTTTGGAAGTATGAGAAATAGGGTGGGTAGCTGTAGGCATGTTTGTATACCGAACATCAACAAACACAGGTTGTATGAGCGGATATCGTCACATGGATGAAGCGGCGAGTTATGAAAGGAAGCCAGCTCGCCTGAGCGTTGTTTTGTAGCATAACTCTAGGTGTGCAAGCGCTGTACAGGGGTTTTCAGCAACCTTATAAGTCATGTGTTTCGCTTACGTATAGTACGTCTCTGGGTAGGAAGTAAAAAGGCACTTCGCAGCTGTTTACTCGTGGCCAACTCGTCACTTCTCGCGAGGCCTCCAATCCGGAGGATTCATTAGGCGTTGAAGAGTAGGCCTTTTTCAGTCATTCAGTATAAGTCAAACTTTCCTTGCAAACGGGCAATGAGCTTCTGACGCTGTTGTGTAGAGGAATAAATTGTATATATCACGCACTGGGTATATAAAATATCCATCTTTGCAGCACAGTTTCTCTCCATTTTGCATGTGATGATTGATACTAGACTACAGTATATTGCCTATATGTGTCTACAAGCTGCTGAAAAGTCTTTTTTGCTTTGTATTGTGGAGCACGATGAACTCTGCACAGCACGAACCCTTTGGTACTCCAAGATGATACGAGAAATTCCACAAAATGGCCGGTTATTCATTAACACAACCTGGGTTTGAATCCTGATAATGACCAAATGTTTCAAAGGTAATTACTTATGTGTAATATAAGTCACGTCAACAGGTGCTTTCCATATCTTCTGAAAACGAGACTCGCGGGAAGTTCTAAGCAAGAAGTTCGGGACACGAAAATGAAGAGCTTAAATATCTTTTCGACTGGGCAGCAATCAAAGTAGTAATTTTCTCCAAGTGATTATACATTCGTTTGTAAAAACGATGCAATAAACCGACTCTGGTTACTGCAAACGTAAATATCCAATCGGTCCAACTAATCTAACTATTGATAAATTTTTCCGGTATAGCTGAGAACTCTCCACAGAAATGTCCACATTACTAGCTTATTTATGCAGTAAATTCCTCAGGTTATGCCAGACACCGTTTGGGATCCCCTGAACTGTAGTTTACTGTTGATAGTGATGCCTTTTTGAACGCAGCTCAGCGCTTTAGTAATGGAACACATGCTGCAATTAATAAGGACCGCCTAGCCTACTCCTGGTTCCGAACAAGACACACCTGCTGTGCAGAAATACTGATGAATGTCACATCGTTGCAGCGTCACTCCCAGACATTCAAAGGTATGTGACTCTGGCATTTTTGTAAAATGGAACCGGTTTACGTTCGTTTGTCGGTGCACTTGGCGACTCGCTTCAGATGGAGTTTGGAACTCGCCATAAGCTAGGAGTTGGCCTGTATGAAGAAAATAACCATTAAGTTTCATGAGCATTTAGTATTGGGATTTTGTCCATAATGCATCTGCCGGCGTGTCACGAACAACTGACTTACAAGTATCAGCTACACAAGCCAGCTGTTTTTGGCTCTGGTTCCACAATTTAGGTTATTCATCGGGATGGCCGAAAGTGTCTTCACACGCTCGGACAAGTTATCTGACTTACAAATGAGTGGTGCTATCTCTCAAAGTGGTGTTCTTGATTAGACGCGTAGTCTCGACTAAGTAGAATAGCAGCGCATCATAAATGGTCGTGGGAACATGGCACGCAGCGAACACCACGACAAAGCTGACTGTGGTCACACCAAACACACCGAGTAAATTCGTACAGGTGTAACCATCCCTTTCAAAATAGGGAAGCTTCGAATTCCAGCTTTCGGGTAGCTGTCCCTCTTTTGGGTAACGAATTCTTGGACCGTATCTCAAAATATTTCAAACGTTTATGCCTATTTTAAAAAAAATAGTTTCTCAGCCTGGATGAGTGAATAAAAGTTGCCTTGTGACGCGCATTAGATGTATCAAGTTGGCTGTGCTTTGCATTTATACTGTCGTAATGATGGTTTATGGCTCCTTAGGGGAGGGTCAATAGCACGGCGCGGAAGATGCAAAATTTATGGGGTTGCATCCAGGTTCCCAGAAGGTTAAGAATTACATATCGAATGAAGTATATTGGGAGGTGCTTCTTCGTGTTTATGTGAAAGGCGATAGGCTGCATGTTCTCCACTCAGAGGTATTGCACTTAAGTTCCCGCATTCGATGACTAGTCGTTACGGTGCTTTCACAGAAAGGTTTTTCGACGTCTAACTTGCGAACTGACCAAGACCGTTCACGCAAGGTTTCTGGAATTATCGGTATCGGTTTTCCAGTATCAAGGCCAGTCGCCACTATTCGTGGCTCTCAGGTTGCTTCCGGTATTTTTCACCAAATGGATCATTTGCTAAGAAGTGACCATTTGAACACCACTGCGTACCACCTTGGTTCCACTGGTCTCGTTCAACGCTGCTTATAACAACGCAAAAGTCCTATCATTAAGTCGCGCTTCAACATGCGTTGTGCGAAGCAGGTACTAATCATCTCACATGAATTACACAGCGCGCAAAAAGTAGGTCCTTGAGTGCTCAGTCACAAAACTTGCTTTTTGTTTTACCTCCAGGCCACCTAGAAACGTTGAATCCAATTCCATATGCTGTGTTTGAAACAGAGAATGCACCGACTGAGAAAAAATCATACAAAAACATTTGTGCAGTGCACTTTTGTCTGAACTCGTTTTGATGATATTTTCAAACCTCGCTATCAGCGGCCTCCGAAAATCATCAACATTCTTGATAAATCATTTAGCATAGATCGCAACAGCCACCATGGGGTTCCAGATATAGAATTGTGTAGAATCTCTTTTGTCGTCCAATAAAAAATCTGCATCCAATTTCTGCATTACCTAGTAATCATTCCACTTAACTGGTGTTTTCCTTAATGACGAAACATTTAAATGATCGAGCATCGTTCAGTTGCTGTAATTCTTCGGAGGGGTTAACTTTCATTCCATCCTACACTTGTGCTTCTCAGTAGTATTTAAATTTCAACTTATGTATTGTCACCCGTGGTACATTTGATTCGCCACCTGTCATGAACAAGAGTTTGGTCAATTTTGCATTCTGAGAAATCAACCCACGAATAACTGATTGACGGGTGGGTTACATTGCCTTATGTATGAAGCTGAATTCTGTTCGTTGGCCATGAAGTGCAGAATATCGGTGTCTGTTTTTACTGTTACATGCGGTTAACTTGATACACACCACGGGCGGTCGGATCTCAGGTGTGCCGTAAGTACACCTGTCCCGAGCCCAATGTTAGGGGAATTTTATGCACGAAGCCATCTGTAGGCATTCATCACGGTCTGAGTTATTCACAGCGGTGGATTCCTGGATAGGTACTTCACTGACAGGCCTTTAGAAACTATCTGTCTATGGTAACTTTGTTCAGAACGGGGTGCTCTCTAGCTCTGAGAGGTGCACATAAATTTCCGAAGGTACAGCAGCGTCTAATACGTATTTACGACGGGCGCGATACTTATACGGTCATCTGTCGTTTTTGCATATCTCTGCACCCCTGTTATTTTAAGATGCTCAAAGGCGAAACGAGTTGACCTGCTACCCGATTAAATAAGTAAAGCTCCACAACCATCGTTTCAGGTGCTGTTAGCAAACAAAACATCAATAAGGAACTTGGGCGCGTAATTTACCGCGATCGCTTCTCCAAGGGTTGACAGATCAATAATTCAATTGAATCAGTTACAGATTAGCACGTGACGCATCACTTTTTAGAGACTGAATAAGTATTGACGCATAGAGATTGGGTAGGTCACTGAAAAATACACAGATCGGAA
>SJOL01005418.1:0-15805 GCA_004794785.1 Opisthorchis felineus
ACAATGTAAAAGCATGAATTTGGTAGCCACTGTTTTTCGCTGATATTCCGCCATCGGGTACGACTAAGCAACCATGGATATCCTGTGTTTCAAGCTGTTAGATATGCACATTTTACCGTCAGAAACATAAGTGTAAAATAGAAAAATGTAGCGATGCTTGTCTTCCAACGGTACTTTCTCAAGCGCATGAGAAGCGGTCATAAGACCCTGGTTATGACCGCAGTAACAGATTGGATATTGAGAGGATAAAATGGCTCAGAACTCTAAATCCTAAAGCTATCCTGGAGGCAGTATTTTCCTAATGGACACAATGTATTTAGCGGTTGATGAGTAGCTCTTCCAGTCCCAGACTACAGGTCAGCCGCACAAAACAGGTAAACTATATGTGATCTCAAAATAACATTGTCAAAGGGTCCAAGTTTTGTTTGCAGTTTTTCTGCGCACGTTTAATTCATACATGTATTACCGCAAGCAGGCGTGTCTCTCGCCCTTCAAATAAGTTAAAAATACCCTATTACTTTGTATATACCATTAGAAATTCATTTTGGTGTATGAGACAATCACATCCGTTCTGCTATCTCCTGAAAAATTACGTGCTTTAACGCAATGTACTCTGTGCAACTGTCCGTTGATCTAACCAATGTTATATTTGTGAAAAACGTTATCTCAAAAAAAAGATACAGCCTGATCTTTAGAAACAAACCGTGATTACTGACGTCTCCTTTCAAAACAATAATATGGCGCTCAACGTCTCGTTTTACAATATAATCCTTTAGGCCAATATTTTGAAAAAATACGCTGTAAAAGCCCCACTTTTCCGCTGGTCAGCACGGATAACTACCTACATTGGAACGTTAATGTGAATTCTGTGAAATTTAAAAAAAACTTCCCTGAAATGTCCTCAAACTCGGGGCCATGACGACAACTGCATTGCTTTAACTGACATTGTTATGACGTACCCAATTATAATCTTACAGGTTCATTTGGATAAACCCGACCAAAGGCCCTGAATAAAGGGGGTCTTGAAAAAAACGGAATGCTCCAGTAAAGGATGGTATGAACTTTCAAGGTATTTGAGGTTTTAAAAAAAATATATTATTGATTGTATTTTGCAAGGGTCTGCATATAAACCACAAGCTTCGAAGTTTGTAAAACAAAGTTGGTAAAACGTCATCAGGTTGTTGTCATATGCGTATCCTATTGTGAATTGAACAACAATAACTTAGAAACTGAACCCCCTCGTACGTGTGGACTTAAGCTTATATGGTTGTTCAGTCGTGCTTCAGTAATGGTCTGCCGGGGTTAGAAAGCACATTTGCTGTCGTCGAAGTTCAAGCAGAAAGAAGAAGCATAACTGGATCATATAGAACAAGCTAGCAAACGCCAACCACGAGTGACTTAGCATCAGCTAACTTCCATGTATTGTAAGCAACCTAGGATTCATCCTTTTGTAATAAGTTCAGCGGCTTCTCTTGGAAGGAATCTTGGCCGAGTGAAATATATTATTGGTGAATCGTCGGGTTTCCAAGGATACGTGAAAAAATGGGTTCCTCAGACGGACTGAAAGATGTCAAATTCGAGTCCCCGTTCCGTTGTAAACCCGCCGGTAAAATTAGAGATACCGTTTTGGAAGCAAAACTATGTTTGTCTATCCTGCTTGATTGCGAAACAGTTTGCACTAATTTCAGAACCACTTTTGATGCACTATTTGTCGGACACTTTTGGCAACAACTGTTTTATTGCTTGAATTTCGAGCTAATTAGGATAGAAGAAGATTGCTTTGTAGGATATTCCGCGACCCTGTACGCTGGAAAATTTGTTCCCAATTCAGATGCGCTTCTTCGTAATAGAATCATCTTTTTTGAGCGTATTACAGGTAGTATCAAATAATAATTCAGTTCAGCCAAATTACAAACACCACTGGCAGGTTACACTACCTACTTTGCTTTCCTTAATTGAACGTACAAAGTTGCCTGCCAGCATTACGTCCAACCCGCTCAGTAAAGGTGGTCCCGTCTCCCGACGAGAGCTCAGAAATATATTATCTAAATTGTGTTCGATAGATGAACTATAATCACTGCGAGCACTGCCTTAACCAAAGCTGGTTAGCCGATACATCAGGTAACCTGCTTGGTTTGCAGCTTCTCGTTCCACGCCCATTTGAGCGAAGGAGCTAACGCAACATTGTCAAGCCAAGAGTTTTGTTATTGTTCTCGAAAAAAAATCTAAACTATATGAGATCTAGGCTGCTTTCGTAGGAGGAACCTTAGTCTTTCAAGTAGATACATCAGTCGGAATATCATTAGTGCACAGGTTAACACCATTTTCTTCTTTCGTAGTCACAACAATTTTGGCATCGGTAGTTCTGTGCTGATACTAATTTTGTTTTCAATCAACACAAGTTAGCTCGACTCACTTGCCTCGCGAGGACCGTTGAACCATGTGTTCTGAAGAAGCAGGTTATCTTTAAACTTCCACTGACGTATTTGCTTAAAACGCAATGTGTAACCTAAACTCACTAGTGTAAGTGTGCTGGTTGTGTAATCTTCTCCGGGAAACACACACTCATTATTAAATAGATCAGCATTTTTTGCAATACGGAAACATATATGTTTTTATGTAAGCAGTTAAACGCCAAAGACTAGCTCACACTGGGCGAAAACAAACGTAATGTAACAGATGGATTTTACTGCGGGATATTCTGTGTCGACGTTATGGATTCGATACGAATGGCCAGTATCCGGTTTTCTGATCAAGCAAGTGATAGCAATGAGGCTTATAAGCATGGGCCACAGATGAGCGTTTTTTTAAATTGCTATAACAGAACTGGTAATGTTTCCTGGGGCGGGAATTTTTAAAACTCATGGAGAATAAATTATAACTCCGAATTTTTAACTTTGCTCGATAACCAACTAATAAATTACAGAAAACGCGGCATCAGATTACTGCAAGTTGTTGTGAAAAAACATCAAATACGCTCTTGCTTTGCATTTTCTTTGTCGTTTTCTAGCCCGACCTAGATTCTTTGTCCGATTAACCGCGTCTAAGCTACCTGACACTTAAAATCGACCGTAGCTTGTTGAGCAAGCTGCAGAACGAGATTCGCGAAAATCATATTGTTTTGTTTACTTATAATTTACCCAGATGATATTTGTCCCACGAACTGATATTATCGTTCCAACTGAAATGTGAATTTTTATTTCACGCTCACATCCTAGAAACATTTATACATATTACTTTTGTTTCGCAACAGGTACACCAGCCATACAGATGAACTGTTGCAGACTTTGTTTATGATTGAGGGACAAACGCATCAGAGCGTTTAATCTGCGAGCAGAATTTGCACTGACGCCTCTGCTTATGGCTAGTAAAAATACTTCTGAAGTCAACTCCCACCCGATAACTGGTGACCTCTACCACTTCTGGCATTTGATGAAACGCCTGATTTTAGCACGTGGTAAGCTTTATCTTTGGAACAAAAGTGTACGTTTATAAGATGTGATTAGTATTATTCATCCCCTAATCCTAATTCAATGAACGTACGACTTGTGATTTCCGGCGGTCTCCAAGCTTCCATGAGCTCTTTCCTTAGCGCCAAGGTTTCCATGCCCCTTTGATTAAACCATCCCACTGATCTGATGATACATTTGGCCACCCGATATTAGGCGCGCAAAAAACTAAACGAAAGTTTTTATTTCCAAGATTAACAGAATATTAGTCCCATCTGTAGTAACGGTTTTCCAATTCCTTTGTTTTCAACGTTGACTGTCGGTGGAAAATCGTTGTGATATTATAAAGAAAATAACTTGTTCTATCACGAAAGCACATTTATTCAAGTGCCTGAAACGTTTGGCTTCTGAAGGTGGTTAACCTATTGACCGATTCGAATAATAACGTTACTGTGACACGTCGTTCAAAGCCTCGGCATTCTCCTTGAATATCTAAAGTGGGTCGCTGTCTTCCAAAGAGACGTGCAGTTCCACGTTAGAAGGAAGCTTGGATGACTACCAATACGCTCATAAATCGAACGAAAATGTTACATTTTTGAAAGCCTCTCCAGTTAGGAAAACGCGCGCATTTTTGTGAGGCTGGCGCACCTTTTTTGCTGCAATGATTTATACGCTGCTTATATGGGAGTTGGCAGGCACAAAACTAAAGTAAAGTGTACGAAAACACAGCACACTTGTATTGACGACCATTTAGTTGGCGGGCACAACACTAATTTAGAGGAAAAACTCATTCTTCTAAAGATGGATTTGTGGAAAGTATGGCCGTTGAAATCTTAGAAACACTGCGTGAAATGAAAACTGACATTTTGGACCCTGACCCACTTTAACTCAGTAATGTGTAACTGTTGGAGAAATCATGTGGCTATATATCATTAAACAGATTTTGTTTCACCATAAAAATATTCTATCGTCTTGTGTTCAGTAAAATCATTTGACCAGCAGCAAGTCACAGTTTGAGGCTCGAAAAAATGGGTTAGCTGATGAATAGTTTATATACTGTCGTAAGCCAAGCCAATTATTCCATTTCAGCGCTGTTATGCGCAGTCGCACGACACTATTTTCTTTATTATTGTGCCCGGTTTGCTCCTTGTTATGTCAAACAAATGCGCCGACCATTTCAATTTAGTGAACTGGAGTGTACATGCGGCTACCTGAATGTCACGTGGGTTGTTACTCGTTTTAGGAAAGTGGATGATAAACTTTATGGCCAAACCGTGGACGCTGTCTGCCACCTCGTGCGTGTCAAAACGCAGCAAATTAAGGTACCCGCAGACAAATACGGCGTTCACTAAGTGGAATTAAGCTGGAAACCTTCTACCAGATGTGGGCCTTACAAGAAAACGTGTTATCACTTCACGCAAAGAGACATCCCATATATTCTACGGAATTTGTTGTATTGGTCAGATCAATTTGTTTACTATGTATATAGCTTCGAAACTCGTTGCAACTGGCTATCACAGCAGTAACGTTTAGTCTACCAGCATAGCTTTCTTGTTCTCTTTTGGTCAAAATGCAAATATCAAAAGCCAGTCTTTGTTACTTGTTTATTGGACATCTGGACGCAACAATCGACGTCATATTCTGTCAGAACTTTGCCTAATATTGAGGTTAACTTTCAAGTGGCTGCGATTGATAGGATTCACATGCAAATGGGAGTTAACACGCCAGAACCATCCGCGCGCCTTAGGTTGGGCAACTGTCTGGGATGGGACAATGGGTTTTATACCAATGAAATAAAATGATCGTTTACTCTCCACAAATAACCCAGGGTTTGCCCCAGTAAAGAGGATTTTGGCGGAAGCAACGGTTACAATAATTCTATTATGTAACCATTATTTGACGTCGGCAGTGGTCAATGCAGAATATGCCAACAAACCAACCAGGAAGAAATCAGTAGAACCTCAATTTAAAAAACGTCGTGAAAGCTGCATTAGCTCAGCCTACACAACAAGCTAATTAGAGGACCGTGATTCTCAGGAGGGAAGTAAAGACATTGCAAAAAATGGAAGAGTAAAAGCAAGGAAAGCGTGCTAAATTGTTCACGCGTGGTAAAACTCAGAAGCACCCAGCGTGAGCTGGGGAAACTGTTAGCGTGTTTGCGTTGCATGTCAAATTTGTTGAGGTTATACCCTGAAACAGTCGAGAATATACACTAATGATGAGCACTAATAAGAGAAAAATCAATCTCAGTGCGCTGCGCTCTTGAGTGAGCTAACCATATGTATCCCCCTAAGACAGGCGACCAGCTGGACAAAACGGAGCGTGCAATCTACAAATATTACAACCATCATCAGCACGCTTCAAGCGTCCGCGGCGCTACTTGCGTGAGATATTGCGTCAGATGGCCTATTCAAACAACACTGAGCTCTACTGCGCCGCCGTTCTGGGAGATGAGTTTCCTCTTCACGTCACTAAGGCGAAAACATACGTAAACGCTCAGACACTGAAATTTTCATGCATCCAGTGTAAGCTGGTGGAGTATTGAGAAACGGCAGATTATCCTGTCTTGCACGACTAAGGATATTCGGTGCCTCTGAGTGTCTTTAGGAGGAAAACCTAGGGGCCAGTGCTTTCCGCTTTGATATGAACTCACTAAGTTGTTGCTCAAGGCTAGGAGAACAATTGTTCAAACCATGGTCGTGAAAGTTAGCATTCTACAAACACCACAACTACCAACAACTAAAAAACCTGTTTCAGCACTTTTCGGGCATGTTTTTTGCCACCCGTCTGTTAATTCGTGGTAATTCGTAACCGGATGATTATGTCAAAGGCTTCCCACGTTGGTTGTGAGACGTTAAAAGGATATTTGCAGACTTCAAGAAGACATTTAAAACAAGAGCCATGTGAGTGTATATTTTAGAAGAACCGCAGCCAACACAAACAAATCCAAACCACTTCAGCAAACTTCAAGCATCCCTGGCCTTACCTGGGACTCAAGTCAGGACAGGCTAAATTTTCAACTGGTCCGTCGGTCGAGGCGTCAGGGAATCTGTTCGGGGATAGCGTTCAATCAGGGATATCTTTACATGTTCGGTCCTCAACTCTCAGATGCGGTTATGGTTCGTTTCTTCATTGAGTGTTTAGCACGCTCGCATCGCATGTAAAAGTTTGCAGAGTGAAAACCCCTTCCCGGTTAAAATTTGTCGGCTTGATAAATGATATTGAGGGAAAACGTCGAGCTGAATACGTTTTTCTTTGATGTGCACAGTCCTGTTTGACTACTTTGTCCTTGAGAACGATTTTTCAAACCAGATTCATGTGCGATTGCATTCCTCATCTGGGGAACCCTCGAAAGTAAATGGAGACATAGTTACCTCGTTTGAAACGTCTGTTGCGCCACTTAAAGGGACGTCACGACACAGGAAAAATTAATAATGAACTTATCCTGGGTCATCGACTGATGCGGCCGATTATTTGGTCAGACTATTAAAGTGCAACCATTTTCATATTTCATGTAAGAAACTTTCAGATACTTCATGGTTGCATTGTCGGTGAAACGCTTGTTAAACATATCTAATATGCCGAGTTCAGATCACCAAATATAACAGGATATGCCCTGCTGATGAGGTGTATTAAGAGCGAAACTCGAGTCCGCCGTTTCCACTTCCGGCGCAACCTCAACAAAATTATTTCATAAGGCAAGGACAGACAATTCAAAACAGTTTCATTTTGGGATGCATCCTATGAAGGCACCATATTCCAGCAACTGTAAACAAACAACTTCCGCCAGCTCAAACCGCCTGTGGTGCAACCTATTCTGAAATTTGGACAGCAGAGACTAGTTGGTCTCCCGCGTCACCAAGGAGTAAACTATTTCACATTGTGAAACATAAAAATTCAGATATGACAAACTTGCGCTTGTGGAGTTGTTGTAACACGCTCGCCTCGCACATCAGAAGTGCGGAGTATAAAGCGAAATACGGCTGAGGATATGCAGTGATGAAAGTCTCAATAAAGAGAGAAACCGGAATCCAGCGCTTCATCCTTTGGTTTTACAACGCAGGTATTGATTTTTTCCGCGGAGGAGGCAGATTTGTCAAACCAGAGTCACGGGGGTGTGCATTGCACATATACCTATACTCGATAAGCATAAATAAAGTTATCCGAGGACGTTTAAAGCACCTGTGGCGCTGCATCGGTAGGAAGTCCCGACGAGCGCGCCAATCTCCTGACAAAACCAACTTGTTTTGCGTTTTCCTCGGCCGTTACGCTCCAAATGCTCAAGCCAAACCCTGTTCCGTTTTTCAAGCGTAACATATCAAATGAGTCTAGCTTCCGCTAGTGGAGTTTTGTTAACGTGCTTCCATCACATGAGTGACGTGTGTAGCTAAAAACATAACACAGCTGAGGATACATGCTGTTAATTGACAAAGATAATGGGGAAACCTGTGTCCAGTACATCCGATTTTGTTGAGGACTCAGCAGAATATATTCTTCATGACAGAAGGACGATACTGGAAACCAGATTTATGGAAGTGAGTATTCCAGATTCCTTGATGGTTGGAAAAATGAAACCACATAAGCTCGGAACCACTCAGCGGTTTATGACACTTTCCATCTAGGTATCCGTAACGGGCCTGGAACTCGACTGACACAAACAGAGCACGTCAATGTCTTTCGTTCGAGATGTCTCATCGTCCGCCTGCATCACTATGGTTCGAGCATGTTCAACTGCTTTGGCGTAATGGTTCCGATGGATCAAGTGGGCGCTGGTGGAATAGTGGAAACGTGCATTCCTCGCAAAGCTTGCTGACTTACATGCACTGAAAAACTCGAGTCATGTAATGCCACTTATTTGAAGTCGACTGCAATTCTGCGCCCGGACAAAACTGCGAATGTTTAAAACGGGACTTATATCAGTGGGCAATCTAACACACCACAGCTTAAAAGTCGAAAGTAAGTATAAAGCTCTTTTCAAAAGTATCTGGAGCATCTCAGTTGGACGTCGTGCCAGGCGAGCTAATCCGTCGACGCAACCTGCCAGCGCTTGGGCTAATCAGAAAGATTCTCCACTAACGGAAGCATTTTAATGAAATAATTTGTGTTATTCTTACAAACATGGCAACTAAAAGCAAACGAATTAACGAACATTCAAGAGACTGTTTTCCGCCTACATAAAAAAATCGCGAATGTGTTCGCATATTCCGGCTTCAAAAGTCAACGGCCTGCAGCGCCAGTTGCTGGAATAATGGCATCACACTTGTAATGCACTTCTATAAGTGGAGTTCAACGTCATGAACAATGCGAAATCATGCATGGCCTACGTGCTTTTATGAAGTGACCCACTGGACTTTTATGCACTCAGCGTTTTTGTCGCTGACGCAGGAGCAGTTTTTCAACCGAAAGGGATGGGCTTGTGTATACTACAAATCTTGCGGCCACCAACAATTAAATCGAACTTGTGCAGTACATTTCATGTGTCCAGGTGACACACGAATTAGAAAACCCGCGCTAATCAAACAAGTCAAGGCCAATAAAAAATCCCCAGCTGGTCTCCGCGATAATTTTAGACGACAGTTACAAAATAAGCAATTCACCTGAGGGCAGGGGCATTTTTATTCCTAAATCAAATCATTTTGCGTTTTGCTGGCCGAAGTACACCGGCGTCTCGTGCAATGTCGCAGAGGTACACACAAAACCACTTCACATATTCTTTCTTAATTCAAACATTCAGCACTATACTGAGCATAAAACTGCCACGGTATTTGTTAAACGACATTCAAGAGACAATATCAAATACCCTCACCAACCTGGCAACCAGTCCCTCTTAGGTGTCCAATGAATATAGAAGAAGTCTGAAGCAAGTATAAACGGCTCTTAAGTACGAAGTATAATGTGTGAAAGTTAGCGTGTATACACATTGCATCGTGGATCATTTTTGGCATGACGCAATGTTCTACATCAACATGAGGCTCTGCGGAAGTTGAAAATATTCCATGTAATATTCAATGGTTGTAGCTGGATCCGACAGAAAATATTGAGTTGGGCTAGCTTGATGAATCCATTTGATCGGTATTCTACACGACATAATTTGATTATGACCAGGTTCCTTCTTCAATCTGCTGCGGACGCAGTGTAATTTCATTTTATTTGACGAAAGCGTATGCAACGATACCCAAAGTTGACATCAGGGGCGAAAATGCCACTCGTGGTGCGGTGAATTTTTAAATCGTTGTCGAAAGCGCGAAATCGCACGTGAAACCTGGCTAGAAGGATAGCTTTTAGCCAGTTATGGATTTCTCAAGTGAAACGAGTGGAGTACCTGTGTCACATTTTAAAATCTAGGCTTCATTGCCATTTGGGGTCCATGCTTCTGCGCGAACAGAGCAACCATCAGAATCACAATGAAAATACGTGCTATACTTTTGACTTCTCAATATTACATTACGGAATTATTCACTATGTTTTTGGCACTGATTGGTGCCTTATTCATTTTTATAGCCGGATGCTTCTCGTTTTGTCACGGAATGATCTGAGAAATAGCAGCAGGAGTGTGGCCTTGTTTTGTCGGAAATTTAAAGTGTTTCCCTGCAAGTGTGCTTTTAGACAATTGGGGTGAATCCGGTTTCCACCCCCGAATGTTTTCTGAAAGAGCCGGATGTGCATACATTGAGACGCACAGATATTGTATGCCAAAACAAGGGTTTGTTAACAGCTGATCAGAATTCGAAAACTACGGCGAAACTTTCATTATGTGAATTTAGCTAGATGGGGGGCCAAATCTGCGTTGTCGGTGGATCTACAGGCCTTTGAGTGATGGATAATCCCGGTGATTCCTGTCATGGATAAAGCCCTAAATAACTTTTCCCCAGCCATTATGTAAGGCATGGCACTGACTATCGTGTACACCTTCACCCACCAAATAACTGCAGTAAACGTTTAGCAAGCTATAAGATGTACGTAAGCGTACAAAAGTCAAAGTGTTGTTGGTTACGGTATACCGATCTTTAGATGTTGGTTTGATCATTCAAGAATAATCGGTTGATGATATTTCAGGAATGCTACTGAATTGTTCGGATGACCATGATGTGCATCCTCCCTGCATAACCCTCAAAAATATGCCTTACCGTTTTACGTGACGGAGAGTTAAAGCCAATGAGCGCTTGTGTTAAACAGTAAAATGTCTGCTCTGATATATATGCGTTAAATTTGCCCCACGTGAAATCGAGAGGTTTGTTTTTCAAACAACTATATTTTATACACTGAGTCAAGAAAAAGGCGCCCATTTACGCCATTTTCGGAAATGAGTTCCCTCGGCGGTCCATAACGACGAACGGAACTTGCAATCGACCACCTAGCCTCCGCGATCACAGTCCACTCATTTCTCAATTCTGGTGATCCTTCCGTTTGACCTTCAAGCCTATGGAGAATGGTGGTAGCCCTATACTTGCCGTTTCCCGTCTAGTCCTTTCCTGTATGGCGGTCAAGTTTTGTCGAGCTTCTCACCTTTCCTCTCCTAGCTTCTTCGGAGAAAAGCGTGTTGCTGGTCCTTACCAAGTTTCCTGATCGACTGTAAGGCGCAGATGTCGATCGTGCATCAGCATAAACGGGGACTTGCCTGTGGTTGGCTTTATGGAAGCTTAATATGCCAGCAACGCCATCAGCAGCTTCACTTCCCAGTCACCTTCTTTGGTTGCCAGTCACTAGCTTAGCGTTCCGTTATTGTGTTTGGCAGTTTTTGCGAGCAGCAGTGTCTTCCTTGTACGTCTAACGTTTAGCGTCTGCAAGCTACCCCTAAACTGTTTGCTCTCAAATCAAGACCCCCTGATCCATTGGATTCACTTTTCTCACCTAGTGGTTAGCCAAGATGTCATGCACTACCACACCGCTGATCGTCGTCGTCCGTTGATTTGTTACGGCTGCCGCCTTGACCCACCGCTACAGGGGTTCTGTCATTATCACGATTCATCGTTTTCCGTGTTCGTCACCGGAGATGGGCCCGTGATTTCGGCGGACCATAACTCCTCGATTTCTGAAACAGGAAAGTGTTCCATGGAATGGGTTGCCCCTTTGGTACCCCTTTATTGGGTTAGTACCGCTTACAGGGCCCCACATTATCCACGTCAGTCCTCATCCTGGGCCCATCGAACGAGTGATCTCTGGTGGTCCTGATTCACTGCAGAGCATTGTGATCGATCTTGACATGATATCTTTGTCCCAGAAGCTATGGCCTATACTTTTCCATGACCCAGATGATTGCTAAACGTTCTTTCTTAATAGAGTGTTACTTCTGCTTAGCGTTAGACCGGACACGACTGACGTATTTGAAAAATTAATTTCACAGTTTCAGGACTACGCTGATACCGCGGTCACGAGCGTCGTTAGCAACAGTAAACATCTTTCCGAACCCGTGCATTTTGAGGGTCAGTTTCTGATCCAACATCCGCGCTTTGACACGTTCGAAACCTCGTGTGCTTCTTTTGTCTATTGGAATTTCCGATTGTGTCCAAGTAAGTCGTACGATGGAGTAGTAATCGTGTTGAAATTTGACAAACCGTCAAATAAACTGCCGTAGAGATCACAATAAATTGGAAACAGAGCAGTCTTCGATCTTTGCCAGTTTTTTTTGGCAGCCGACTGTCCTCTCTGTGACAAAGTTTATGCCCCAGCAGTGTCACAGAACTCCAAGCGAGTGTTGTCTTGGCTTCTTTCATCCGCAGGCCCTCCTTCCGTACAAGCTTTAACACAGTCTTCAAGTGAACTGCGTGTTCTGGTTCAGAATTGCTGTAAACAATTGTCTCGTTTGCATACGCGGCAACCTTCTTTATTCCCTTCGTTAAACGAAGCATCAAGCCCCGGAATGTGGTTGGCGTCTCAGCAAACCAAATGACATCCTTCCAAATGGTTATTGGGAGTCCACAACTGTGAACGCAATTGCAAAACTGAAGCAGCAGAAATGATTCATATCACCATAGCATACAAAATGATCCAAAGTCTAGCAGTTTTTGCGACCACAAGGCATGTTGATCCGTGACAAGGTGGGATGCTGTCAAAAGGCAACACTCGTGGCATTGTTTTTGCGCGTACGAAGTGAGCTGCGAGCCATCTAGCAATTTATTTGATACGCAAAATTCTAAACATTTGCCATAGATTTCGTCGTAATAGGTCTGAGTTTCAAACATACTCCAAGCTGTACGAATGTAATAGCGACCCGTAAACGAAAGTGTGTTTTCATCAAAACGAAAGCATACATTACAGCTGCAAGCACTAGGGGAAAGATCAAATATGCGATTTCAATCAACGGGTTTGATGGATGCCTCAACTAACAGTGCAGTTTACTGGAAACGGTCATCTGTTTTACTTTGGGAAAATCGAAATTGAGCCAACTGAAGCACGGGGTAAGCGGCAAAACATTCGGGTTCTTGGTTGGGGGGAAATCGTATCCTGGTTTGAAACGTCCGCCGCTATATCGGTTTTAAATTAAACGGCTTGTGTCATTTAACGTATTCTGGAATATTTGAAGCATTCGACTGCGGATCGGGGATTGTGAACAGGCTGGCACTTCACCGTGCAAATCATATAGTAATGCTCACGTAGAGTGTATCTGTAGCTGTTGTCACAGGCAACACATTTTGTTGCCATCGCTAAAATCTGACAAGCTGCCCTTAAACGTGTCTACTGATGAGCATGTCATGCTTCGAGCTCACGTGAGTGGCAATAACTGCGTATTCTACACACATCCTTGCTTTCGTTATTTGTAAATTACTTGATGGTAACTTGAAGCAAGCCCAATTTGAAAATCATCGACACACCCAAATAGTGTCCATCGCACGCAAGTTCGAAACACAAATGAGCATCCATGTCATTGAGTGTTCTCCATCCATTTGGCACACAGATAATCAACTAACAATTGCTTTTGATTATTGTTTTAAGTGGAGTTTTTGGATGTTTAGAAGTTAGCTGGTACAGCACAATGTAATGTTGTACGTTAATAGGACCGCAGTCTTCAAGGTATTGGCATTCCTATATGGGAAAATAAATAGGACTTTTTCTCCATGCACATAGCTGACAGTCACTTGCGGCTTAAATAAACCGACAAAAAGCAAATTAAGACTCAGATTTAAAAATGTTTTTCTGATGTTAACGCTCAGGGTTTTCGTTAGGCGGCACATATAAGGCTGGCGGTCTGTAACTAGCGGGAGCATTAACAGGACTGTGCGGGCCTGATTTCTCGGAAGCAGTCACCGCACGCCCTTCCAAAAATTCTTCTTTAACTGGCCCCTTTAAATATGAAGTTGCGTTATACAAAACCGTATTTGGATAAATCAGCTGGGAGATCTTGACAGCCACGGAAAATCGCCACGTATTTCTGTTCATCAACAGGCAACATTGGGGCTCGTCAAAGTAAACGGCAACAAACATTGTGAAGTTAAACACCTGCGGCAAAAGGCTGTGAGACACTGCGATGGCTGACATCGACTATGTCTTAACATCTGTCATGATTCGTCATCAAATTAAACATACAAATCTGCTCCGGAAATCTTTTACACCAGTTGGTTGTCAGGGTGATATTTCTCTCGGCGACCGTATTTTTGCAGATTTCAGAATGTGTTACGTTTTACGCTTCTGCTGTGTATGCGGAATCGTCTTTAGCTATACACAATAAGAAAAGAAGATGCACCGAAGGTAGATATGCGCGCTTTCCAAGTCCATTTGGATACTATTTTAACGACTAGGAATTTCGGTGCATCCACGTGCCTACAAACATCACTTGACTCTCGATTCATGCAAAGTTGTCATCGATAGCCAAGAAAGCAAAAACCAACATGATGTTCAATTAGCATTTAATAATATATTAGAATGGTCGGGATGGTTAGATTCTTGGAAATAAAAGAAAGTGCCCGGAACCTACCAAGACCCCAACATTCGAACAATATCTCAATGGGGAGGCCGGCAAGCATTCAGGCAAGTGAATCACTTAATCAATTCAGCTAAAAGCCAACGAGTGTTCAGACACGCCACAGAAGTACGACCGACTACGACATTCCATGGAAGCAAGATCGATGTCGATCGTTTTCCATTAAACGTCGATCAGACAACCTGGATCAATGCAAAAGAACGTCTTTTGAATATCACGACGCCGTTGAAGCTTTTGCATTCGCATGCACTCGCTTGTTTGCAATAAACCGTTTGCTTTCTATGACGGAGTGTGTTTTTCGTGCATTGGGCACTGAAGCGAGGACAACAGTCAGGTATAGCAGAATCGCGACAGCCGATCCTACGGAATAACAAAACCAGTCTTAAGCAGCACGATTGCATTTGGTGGAAACCTTGACGCAAATACTTGAAGTTGGTTTGCCCAATTCTGCCACAGATGAATAGTCAGTCGACTTGATTGCCAACACAATCAAAAAATTCCATTTTGATCCTGATACCAGTCTAACATTCCATTCGTCATTCAGACGTTACGAAGGTATTTTTACAGTCGAATTGTCACCCAGAGTTACCGCCTGGAGAACGCACTTATCGCTCAGAAGGCTTACTACGACCGAACACACACGGTATTCCAAATTCAGCCTGCAAAAATAAGCCAGATCTCAGGTGTGACGAAACTACGCAGCAACTGTCAACAATTTTTGATGAGCGTTCGTCTTTTTTATTATGCCCTACCAATGTATGAACTAACTAAATGGAATCCAAAGACTACATCACTTGGGCAAGCAGAGTCAATCCTTAATGTGAACAATTCAAGCTGTCTATCATGACGGAAGAGCAGTTCGAAGTGTCCTATTTCCACATGGCACCTTCAGTCGCATTCATGGAGTGCTACCGGAGCAGGGCTAATGAACAAGATTAAACAGTTCCTTAAGGTAACACTGCAGTTCATTACTCACGAGTTCCAAAGCCTCTTGGATCTCAAACACGAAACGCCAATTTTTAGAGGCCAATATTAAACCTCATTTTCAATATTGCCAAGTGTACATCAAGACGACCTCCCGTGGTATTATTTCGGACGAAGCAGGGTCACTTTGGACATGCTTGCAATGCGACGAATCGCACGATGCAATCAAGGTAGCCACAAAGAAAACCGGTGTCGGACGTAAAACACTAGTTGAGGACGCAGTCGATCACGGACTTCACGAAGCAGACAGAGTCAGTCAGCATCCCGTTTTAAGTAATGGTTGCCGCAAACGATGAACAAGTCAATGATCATCACAATTACGTATCAGTGAGGGCAAAGTGAAGAACAGTTGCAGTTTTCGATATTGCTATTGTATCCAGGAGCACCTAGAGGAAAATGAAATCATTGAAATACAGATAGAAAATGAACACCGCCAGAAACGCATCGGTATCTT
>SJOL01005420.1:0-55376 GCA_004794785.1 Opisthorchis felineus
CACTGACCAAAATATAGTCCACATATCCAAATGAGGATAGCTTTAACTGATTCAGAGATCTAGTGCAAAGGTTCTTCGGCGGAATTTAGGGTATTCGATTGCTAACGTCAAATTTAGCGACCAGATCAATTTGTTTGCTCGCATGGAAGTCCGATTAGACATCTGTTTTTCTAAAACCATTACTCGAAAACGAAACAAATAGGTGAGAACCAATGCGGGAATTTTTACGAACATACAACCGATGATGTCAATTATTGCTCCTGTTTGCCAATAGACTAACGTGTCCATAAATACATCGCTAAGAATACCGACACCTCATTTTCAGTGGCTCAGGCTGCCTTGCTTTGAAAATCAGTCTGCATTATATCGTGCTCCTCGTTTGCTTTTCACTTCTGGAATAATTTAAGGGGATTGCGTTGGGCCCCACCCCAGGGTTCAATATTTGATTATTTTCTACAATGGCAGGCTTATCTGTTATTTTCTGTAGTGTATACTTTGTTCTACATAATGCATGCACTGAGTTACACATTTCTCCACAAATCAGTGTGGCCAAATTGGTTGGCCGACTGTCGACTGGACAGTGGATCCATTGGTCCTAACGACGGGCTGTGTTACTCAGATTTCAGTGTTCTTTGAAGACTTGGCTTGTGCCTGAGAGGCCGTGTCAAACTAATTCGAGTCGCTGACTGAAAAAGTTCTAATGGGTCTGGTATTGTGCACCCCAATTCTTGTCATGAATTAAGAGAGCAGCCCAAACGCCTCCGGATTTGGAAAACTGACGCCTAACTAATATGACGGTGACATGCAAATATCCTATTTGAGCATAGATATATAATGTCACACAACGATACGAAGGTGACATATGCTGAAGAGCAAACTTTTATAAATGGTATGCTTAAAGGTTTCCGTTCCTAACTGTGTGTGACAGAATATAAGGCATTCACTGTGAAACCGTTCACACTCAACACGATGAAAGTGGTTACAATTCATTAGACACGACAATAAATATCTCATCTGCAGTGTCTGGAAAGGGAGCCTTTTCAAGCGCCCCCTTGAACTTTTATGCACGTACTTCAAGTAATAAACAATAATCGGCGAACATGGCAAAGGGCTTGCAGACTTCACATCGTAACCTTCATCTGTCATGGTTGGCGGGGGTGAAACTTCGACATCAGACCATAGACCGCTTGCATATTCCATCAGTATTATATGGCCTAACAACTATAGTGCACATATTTGGGTTAGCTGGCAGCTAGCTGGAGCAAAAAATTGACAACTTCCTTACCTTAATCAGTCTCGTTTTTTTTAGCTGTGACCTTTTTCTTCCGCTGCCTCTGACTGCTAATGGGATGCCACGACAGGGTTACACATGCAACGCATCATCTTATTGGTAGAATATCTAGCAGGAAATGCACACGTGAAGGGAGCGTTTTTATCCACTAATTTTGGACAGTACGTCTTCCTTCATCTTACTAATAATAATTCGTACTATAAAACATTTAGGACCACGAGAACCTGACAACAAATTAAGTTTGCCCCCTGATTTATTGATTGTTCGCAATCAACATTCCATTCATTTAGATGTTCTGCTTCGGTCCAACGCTTCCAATATTACTTACTGTTATATCTGACCAATGTTCCCGCTCAAGTGTTTAGTGCCTGAATGACTCGCCGATAGAGAATACAGCAGGTTCATTGCGCACAAGCGAGTGCGCACAAGTGCTTGCGAGTGCGTGTGAGTACGTGCGCAATTAACCCGTTGTGTTCCCTATCAGTGAGTCTTTTTCCGGTACTAGGTACTGGAGCTGAAACACTAGTCTGTTATAACAGATCGGCGACGCCCGAACCCACGGAACCATGACAATGACAGCTGAAGCTTTGAATGAATTTCTGCTGCAACAACAAAATCGGTGTAAAGCAGCTCAGCTACGTTTGGTGGAAACATTGACGCAGCAACTCAAAATTCAACCACCAAATTCCGCTCCAGATACAAATTCAGCCGACTCGATCGCCAACAGCATCACGGAGTTCCATTATAAACCTGATGCCAGTCTAACCGTGGATTCGTGGTTCAAACTTTACGAAGATGTTCTCAAAGTCGAAATGAAGCACAAAGATGATGCCTGGAGAGTACGCTTATTGCTCAGAAAGCCTGGTACAATGGAACACACACGGCATTCCAACTTCACTCTGCCGAAGAACACGCGACATCTCGGTTTTCATAAATCTGTTCAGCAACTCTCAATAAATTTTGGTGGGCGTTCGTTTTTGTTTAATATCCGCTCCCAATGTATGAAACTGGCGAAAAATGAATCCGAAGGCTACATCACTTACGCCGGTAGAGTCAACCTTGAATGCGAACGATTCAAGTTATCTACAATGACCAAAGACCAGTTCAAGTGTCTTATTTTCATATGTGGCCTTCAGTCATATTCAGACAGTGATATCAGACCGAGACTATTGAACAAGATTAAACAAACGCCCGAGATAACGCTGCAGTCCATTACCCACGAGTGCCAGCGCCTTTTGAATTTTGGACACGACACGGCCATGTTGGAGTGACCCTTATCCAACCCGGCCTTCAACACTGCCAAAACGACATCAAGGCAACCTCCCGTGGTGACAAATTCGAACGGAGCGAAACCCACTTCAGCATGCTGGCAATGCGGCGAATGACATTTTGTGCGATTGTGTCCGCATACAAAGCACAAATGCTCAGTGTGCAATCGACGTGGGCACAAGAAAAGCCAGTGCCGGACGCAGAAAGCTAGCCAAAGACGCGACCACACCCAGAGGTCACGAAGCTGAAGGAGCCAGTCAGGAACCCGTTTTGACGCAATACCTGCAACGTTTGATAACCAAATCGATTCTCGTTGAAAGTAGGTTACAATCAAAGCAAACGGCTTGTCAATCAGCTACGGCAGATCCGAAAGCCCGTTCCCAAAAGCAGAAGAATAGTTACTAGACGTCAACCTGCTGCTCGAAACGTTTACGCTCCAAGATTAGCAACAATAGCCACCGCTTCACGTGTACCATCCAGAACGGATTCATTCTTGCAACCGAGAAGCCGTACCGGTCACGCCAGAAGACTGGTTGAGCCTTTTCAAATTGATCCGCGCCGAAAACCTTACATTGACCGGCCAAAAGTGGGAGGTAACGGGAAAGTCAGATCCTGAAAGCAATTTAGAAGGCTGGAAACCTAGGATAGTCGGCAAGCATCCAGGCCCATCAAGTATTCAATCAATTCAGCAATAGCCTAGATCGATGGAAGTAAAATTCGAATAGCGCGAGGTCCCTTGTAAGTGTTGCACTCGCATGCGCTCGCTTGTCCGCAATTAACCGGTTGTGTTTCTTATCGATGAGTCTTTTCCCGGCACCAGGCACTAGCGCGGGGGCAGCAGTCAGATATAACACTTGCATATGTGCACAAATGTCAAGATCAGATTACAATACATTTACCCACAAAGCTTGTACGTTTATTTTTTTCCCTTGTCGTTTTATTGCTGATCGTTTCGCTTTTTTGATGTGCACAAGCAAAGAATACCACTGAGTACAAAGCGTGCTCGTGGCGCAACTGTGTTTATTACTCGAGCATTTCTTCCGTAACCGTCGTTTGCAAATCGCGTCTTTACTTAGTTTTCTCTAACGGTCGTCTATGTGAAGTAAGTGAAACTAACCCATATGCTGCGTGTTTTTGGCGATATCCCTCTCTGTCTAACCCTCTAATGGCAACGCTATTTTTGATGATATAAAAACAGGAATGACAGGATTGTATTTTGATATTACCGCTAGAAACACAATTGGTTTTTCTTTTCCGTGTCCATTGGTTACCTTGATATGACCTTTTTGTTTCTGGTTAAAACTTTTTACACGTTGAAATAGAACTAAACCCGCCAATAGGAAATCTCTATTCTAATGCAACGCAAAGTGCTTTCATACACTAACGGAAATTGTTTTGCTTGTTTAACCGGGTGTAGTACGATGTCGCTGGTCCCAAACTAATGTGCAAATGCTCAAGTTAGGAAGGACTGATATTCACGGTTAAGATCACAAAAGTTATTCTATCCTGGTAACTGTACCAGGTAACCAATGTCAAGTTGCTGACAAAGAATGCATGCACAATAATTTATACTGCATGTTAACGGGTGCGTATAAGGCCACAATTTTGGGAAGTGGGAGAGATTCGTTCCAGAGGAGATATATGAAAGTGTTCACCTAATATTTTCAGGTAGTACGGTGTTTTCCGTGGAATACGAATGAATGAAAAGCCTTTTTTAATAGACTTTAATTGTCACATCAAATACAGGCACCCGGATGTTTTATCCGGCAAAAAGAATCCCACAATTAAGCAGGTTTTTGCACGTCTTTGGGCATGGAGTTGCTGGTATAAGAGAAAAATATTGTTGAATATATAATAATGTTTTTTGAAAGCATATAAAGTAAAAAGGTACTAATGCACAAGTTTGAAAAAAGTAGATGTCAAATAAGATTGGTATTTATTTATTTACCAAATTTAATTTTGATCATTTAGGATACACCCTGCAAGCCCGCATTACGGTTTATATTCCCCACATATTTACGTCCGACGTTCCCAAAACCTGACTACGCTGGTATGTCACTAGTTGCGAGTTCTATTGCCTAATTTGTGTCTGGACTCCCACTTTCTGCGTGCGGCCCTCTGGCGGGGGATGCATGCAAAAGTAAGCAAGTTTCTTAAAATCTTTCTTGAACCATTGTTATTCTCCATGTTAAATGTATATGTACAATAGTAAATTGAACGGAGGCAAAAAGACAGTAGTGGAAATAGGTATTTCGTGCTGGTCCATTTCTCCTTATGTGATATTGCTTCAGCTAATAATTCATTATCTCAGCTTCTGTGTTTTTAGCTCGGCGTTTCTTTTTTCGAAAGTTGTGTTACAGAAATAAAGCTGTACAATAATTACATACTACATACATACTATAATTACATAACATTGCATAAATTGATTAAAACAGCTGTTTTTATATGCACTTTGAAAAAGTTTCTACGATAACCTTCGAATCCCGGGTACAGTCCATAAAATCATGTTTCCTTTTTCCCGGACCGATATCTTGACGCCAATATCTTTATCAATATCTTGGTGCGCCATAAAAGGGCAGTTAATTCGTGAAAAAAAATATTGTGGTAAGATGGACTCAAAATAAAAACAGTTTCAATCTACACGGTGGAACATAGTGCGCATAACTAGTTTCCGCATTATGTATGGTCATGTTATATTTTAGACAATTACATGCAAACACTAAGTCTGTACACTCCTATGTGCATCTGTTATAAGCGTTTCATTAACAAGCTTTTTTCTGGTGGTCCCGTTTTTTGGACAACGTGATCGGTCGGAATTTATTTTATTGTCGCGCTCGGGAAGCCGGATAAACCAAAACGCGCCCTAAAGCTTACATGAGAAAAAAAATTTTGCCTTCCATCGACCGGAAAAATATTAACTGCTGTCCTGGACTGGTGGGTCAAGCATGTTTTCTGTGACATATGACGTTCAGTGCGCAGAATATGGTTGGCTTTTCCGACTGCCAGCTTGTTGAATTTGTATTGTAAACTTTACGTGGAAGCATAATAATACTTTTGTAAGCCTCACAGGTATTGCCTACACGTCCAATAGGTTATGCAACAAAGGTAAACCATGCTACGGTCACTAAGAAATTGGTTTACCCTAGTCTTATAAAAACACTGCTCGAATATGCTCGATAGAATAATTTTAAAATAGACTGTCTTGGTAATGTGAAGTTTGCAGACAGTTGTTAGTTCCTTGGATTTGTTTGTAAAATTTTCCCATGAACATACACTGGCCAGGTGTTCACCTAGAAATCGTCCACATTACTGCTACAGTATTCCCTACAATCTCACTGCGAAATTCGAACGCTTATCATAATGTAAACTATCCAAGTCGCGTTCAGTCAACCTCGAATCATATTGTCAGTCATTCTTGATTATTTTCATTACCAGTGGTAAAGTGCAAAATATGAGAACAATAAAAATCAACGTGTCTGTGAGCAGTTGACTTGTTTTAATTACATTTAAATTATAAGCACGGCAGGCCAAAAATACAAAGTAATGATAATTGGTAATTTATAATGATAATTCTTGATGGCAATCAAGCGTTCTTTTATGGTTGAGTCATACTCAGGCGATTCCGGTTTTTTTCACTCACGTCACCCTTTTCGTGTGTCCGCATGGAAAACAGAGAATATCCGAGCAAAATCCGTCAAACAGGGTTCCTTATCCAACAGAGGCTAATACTTATGTTTCAACTAGTAATCATTTTTCATTCAAATTCTTTTTATGAATACCACCATACGTGCTATACTTGCCTCTCTGACTTGAGAAATTAACTTTTAGTGGTTTACTTTTATCTGGGTCGCCAAATACATCAAAGATATAAGTTTGACGTACAGGTGCTTCAACTTAATAAATAGCCATAGCACTCGAAACTATTAGTGCTTATATGATGAGTATAATAAAACGGCATATAGGCAACTGCCTTTGACTTTTCTCAGAAGCTACAGTTGCCGTAATTTGATTTCAAATAAACTTTGAAATAAAATAAACTATTCATGTTAATACATTTTTCCGTCACGAAGAGACTGGACCATACCGTGGTGGGGCGGTTTGCGCACCTCACCTAACCCGTTGAGCTATACTGGGGGGTATCCCGCGACACTCGCAGAGTCTCTCATACCAGGTTGGTCAATGGGTAGAGGTCTGACGAACACAGTCTCCTGGCCCTTCAGGTTGGGGGTTGGAACATGTGTGGCGACGTGTTCCGTAAAATTGGTAATGTACTTGCATTTCCAGCCCAACACCGCTGCCTTGCGGTTAGGCTTTTGAGCCAAAGGCTTTGGTTGAGGACCCTAATCGTCCTTCTGTCTAGGTGTGGGCGCCCTGACAGTATCCCAGCCCTCGTACAACCATGACATTTACAGCTATTGCGGCAGTAAAGCATCAGTGTCAACACTGATGTTGCTGTCTTTGCTGATGATGATGATGATGATGCTAATACATTTGGGGACATGTTCCCGTTGTAGGTGTAAAGCATAAATGCGTCTTTAGGGCAATTACTGGAAGCAGTGTCGTCAACTGGTGTAGATATAAAGAACAGCAATAAAAAGTCTCGCAAAGTGTCAGAACAAAAATTCCTAAAACTTAGACAACAGCATCGTTGTAATACACTTGAGGAAATGATGCAGACAATATGCAGATTAATTAGCTGTTTGTCGATAATTTAGTTGCTTCAACAAAAAACCCTCAGATTTCATAATTAAGCTGGGAACTACCAAATGAGGCTGAAAAAGGATACGTTCAAAATCGATAATAATACTATTGAAACTGCATGACCCACTAATTTTAGTAAGTCGCCCATGAAAAATTGCGCCACGTAGTACATAACATACATATATACGTGGCTTTAAGTAACGTATTTTCTTTCATGAACCTGTATGCATGGGACCCGTATACTTCTAAATGCGGTATTTTAACGTACCGAAAAGTTGATCCAAATAAAGTTTGATCATTTTCACTGAAATTGAACGAAATTGTACGTACTACCACCTTATGGGCCAAATAAAGCTTGACATGTTGTTAGCTTTTGTGTTCCGGAAACAGATGATATATATGGATAAAAACTGAAGCCTGCTCAGGAAAAAATTTAGAAATATCAATGGTGTTCAGATGCGCGCATTGTTGAACACTAAATTTGTTCAAGTGAGTTTACGTTCATAACGCAGTGTGTTTAAACAAATTGGTTTCAGAATGACGATTTTTAAAAGCACCAGCTGCTCAATACAGAACCCTATCAGCAGGGTGTTCTTTTTTGCGCGCACATGGCGGCATATTCCTGAGCAAATAATCCCTTTAAACTCATGAAATTCATTCGGCAATTGGACAAAAATATGCAGTCGAAATTGGTTACTAAGCAAACTTCTGAACCCGTGTTTGATCCGGTTATTTTCACTAACTGCTCAAAACAATTTTGGACAAAACGTCTTCGATGCCTTTGTTCGTCGAGCATCTGTGCGGCGTAAATTAAACGACCAGAAAATCCCCAATGGTCAACAAAATCATAACCGTTTTGCGCGGTAAAAGTTCAAAGTACCAAATTTCCGCCCTTAAATTACACTAAAATGAGCTTGTTGTGCGGTATACTGAAGGTTCTACAATGAGTCCCGCCTTCTTACACAAAACTAACCATGCGAATAATGTGAAAACTTGAAGTTTTAAATGCCACAAAATAAACTTTTAAATCTCTTCGTTGTTGGATGACAAGCGTGTGTTGGCGATATTTCGCTGTGTCGGCCATCGAATGCACCGTATTTCAGGCACGTCAACGGTTGTGATAACGGCTAGATTTTTTTGGATCATCCTACAGTTTGTCTGTTTACAAACAACCATTTTGATCAATGCGTTGTCTGATGTGTGCCCATAAATGGTTTTCTCACTTGCGTACTACGAAGCTAATTGCTTTTTTACTAATGACAACTGAAGTCTAGATTCGTTAGTTCGTTCCCACTTTTGTGTCAATGAATGTATAAAGAATTTGGCCACTGGCCCTGAAACTTTGCATTCTGGATATACATAAGCCCCCAATAATTGTGAATGGCTTTTATGTAAATTGAAGACAAAAAATGTGAACTTCGCGAGTTTCGCGAAATCATAGATGCAATGTGACTTGCGTCACTTGATTGGGGTTTATAACATTTTCAGCGCTTCCATACTCAAGGCATGGCAACGTTCTAGATTTGAATTTGTTGTCACAACCTGAAGTCTCGTTGGGAGTTTGACAGTGTGCTCTGATTTTAAAGGCCAACTATTTGGGCAGTCTTCGACTGACTCCTTATATCTGAGTCTATTGTTTAGATGTAAATCTTGAAGAGCATTTTCAGAAACGCTTCACCTATTAAGCGATGATTCTAGAACGTTCACTATCAGTGTGCACCATTTATATTTGCTCGAAACGCTGTAAAATGGGTAGGTATAACCCAAACCAATTTCCCAAATTACGAGTTATTTAAGTTTTGTTTCAAATTCAGCATGGTTATGGAAGCTGCCCGAAATCTGAATGATGGAACAACGCGCGTATCACCTAGATAATGGACAGATACATATGCTTTTTGAATTCTATGTATTATAATGTATAACATACCGCCTTTGAATTGAAGAAAAAAAGTAATGGATATCTCATTGGGGATGGCATACCAGGAAACTTAGAGTATAATCATATATCCATAAAGGATTTTCAGGTTTTCACAACGTGCCTACCTCATAATTGTCGCCAAACTCATCGTAGTGATTGCCAAAATAGTGCTGGAGATTTCATGGGTAACACTATACTTAGGACGAGTTAATTGAGATTCCCACAAACGACTCATAGAAAACCGCACGCAAACTTCAGCATGTGGATCGAATATCAAAGTTTTTCGTGGCTAATGCCGTAAACTGAGTTGACAGCGCAGTAACGAGGAAGCGCCTTGTGTTCTCGTGCATATCCTTTTATTGAGCAACGCCTGGTTGAACGTACGCTGTAATTTTTTCACCATTTTTAAAAATTGAGGCCTGAAAAGTCCAGCCTATATGCTACTTTGAATTTGGCAGAAAAAGAAAATAAGGATGCAGATTGAAATCAGATTTCAGCCAGGTTGTAACGCAAAAAGCTTACATATCTGGAAGTATTATTATAACATTATATTTATATTATTATACTGCCGGGAAGTAATCATAGTAATCGGTGATTCTAGATTTAGTGCCAAAATACTTAATTGATACCATCATTTCTTTGTTTGAGTACGCGTAAATTCAACAAGAAACAAAGAAAACCATCGTTGATACTTGAGAAAAATGTGTCCCTATATGGTTTAGGACTAAAAGAGCAACCGCAGCTGACCCGTGGACTGAGAAAAATATTCATAGTTAAAATACTGGCCGATTTCTATTCCAAATAATGTCATACAAATCATTTGTGTGCTTGTTTGTTTCCGCATGCAGACTGGTTTAAACCAATGTATTTCAACATACTTGATTTTAGAATGATATTATTTTCTGAAGGAAAAATACATAAATCATGTAAGCTTCTTTCTAGCCTTGTTGTGTAGAAAGCAAACCATGCCAATCAAATTGTAGAGAGAGGTTGCGCAAAATAATGTTGTTCCCAGAAGTTGGATACGATCAACTTATGAATCAAAATTGAGGGTGTAAAACGCGATTTCTCAACCAAAATATGTGTTAACACATTTTGCAGATTTCCCGGTGCAACGACTTGTTTTGCATTTTTTTCCAGCCAGTTCTTGATTTCGCTTGCCAAAATATTTGGCTAGTTTCACGGTTTCACAAGGTTTATCAAATCGTGGCGGAAAGGCACCAGGCTAAGCCCTAATGCGATTAGATTGCCCACGATTTCTCACTAGACTATTATGTACTCTTTTGAACGCATTATTGACTTTGCCTTGTGGACTTTCTATTCCTGTTGAACGGCAGCCACACAGGGTACATTTATATAATTTGCACATATGGGTTTACGAGCATGTTTTCGGCAAGGTCTTTTCAAGGCATACAGTTACAAAGGTTACGTTTAGTAATAGTACTATTATAAAACTATTTTGGTAGACGTAAAATCACAGTAAATATTTATTTTAAATAAACATTCGAAGGCAAACTAATACCCGTAAATTTGGAATAGCGTTTTTTTATTGAAACATAATTAAACGGTGGAAGTCGGTTGCTGTAAGTAGTAAATATAACTACAACAAAAGCGGCAAATCTCTATTTTTACCTTCGCAATGTTTTATTATCATCCTGCATGTAATGGGCCGAACTGGGTATTATATGGAACAATTCCAGTTTTTTCTCATTGCCTTGGGATAGCAAACCAGCCTTGTTTTATTTTGTCACTGACAGTTCCGTTTACCTTGTCTTGTATCAGGATAATAAGTTTTCATTTTTAGGTGACTATCTATTCTCAAACATGGGAATAGAAAATATACTGCTGAAAATTCCGTTTACAAATTGTCCCCAGGGTGACTCCGTTGACCCCTCGCGTACCTTCCGTTAAGCAAATGAACACCCTGCAATTTTGTAATTTTTGTTACCAGGATTTCTTTTCGAATTGATAAACTGACCCGTTGTTCACAGAATCCTTGCATCCTATATGTTTGAATATATTTTAATTTGATTGTATTTTGCTGCCTCTGGACGCCTTGGACTGTTGGAGTTGTGTAACTTCAAGAGTGAAAGATACGTGAGTTTAACTTCGACTGACCTTAGTCCGCATAGTGGTGAAACCATGTTAGTATTACCCCTTTTGGCCGCCGGAATCCACGTTGTTCACAAAAATGCAGAGTGAGTGTCTGGCCAAATAACATTAAGGTTTTCTATTTCATTGATGATAATAAAACTTTTGACGACAATAACCCAAAATTTGTGTCTAAATGTTCACCAAATTTGAAAATTTGTGTTCATGTTGTCCCGGGTGAATTTAATACTTGATTGTAAAAATACATTTTCCATCACAAAATGAAAACACAATAATATAACTGTTTAAAATGTTTACGCTGTGGTTCACAAATAATCGGGTGATTTGTAATTTCGTATGTTTTAAACCTACTGATTTGCGGTCGTGTTTAATCCTACCTTTGCAAAGCACCAAAGCCACTGCAAATGAGTAGACATTTAACAAAACATTTAACTAAGATTATCTATCGGTCAACCTCGAAAACTTTTATCAAAGTGAAGGCTGGTTTGCCCATGCCCTTTCAACAAGTATTGGGACACCAAATTTCGGGTGGAAGCGTCAAGCACAAGTGTGCCTCACTTTTCTCGACACAACTGTTGTTGCGTTACAGGAGCTATACTATCACCTTTCCTTTATTTGTCCAATAATGCGCGTTCTGGCTTATTTGTACGGATCCCTAAATTTTGATTTTCTACTTTTTGTGTGGTGCAAGAGATGAGATTTATTAAGAATCGTCTGCATAATGAAGATTTTGCGCCACATTTTATTCATTCCAACTTACAATATGTTTACTCGCTGGGTGTTAACAGGTTGTTCATTATCACTTTGAGCTGCTACTGCTCACTCAACGGTAAATAGTTTGTAAATTACTATCACCGTTTTTTTCTCCGCACTACTGCTACTCTACCTCAACATCAGCATACACTTGGTTCAAAAGACAGATTTTCGCATGATAGCCATCTGCCAACTCGTCATTAATTTGGGAAACCTGAATATTCCACCAGGTCAAGTCACATAATTGAAGTACCGCTGAATTTTCCGTTGTCTACAGTAGAAATAGGATGAACTTGAACCTATTACGGAAGAATACCTTTTAATTTATTGCGACAGGCATCACTTGAAAATTTCCAGTCGACACTTTCATCGGAGGATTTTCGGGGGAATCAAACCCACTCACACATTTGCGGGTCACTCAGTGAGAAACACTTGACTCTTTGTTAGTAGCGGGAAATACTTATTTATGTCTGTCTACTAAAGGCGACCAAATTAGGTGGCATCTGAACGTTTCCACCCACGTCCACTTTGTTGTTCGACCACATAGGTAGTTGATCCCTTAATCCGCAAATTCCTGTTTACATAACCGTTATCCCCTCCGCTACTGCCTAAACTGCTCAACTTAGGCGTTGCATGCAATAAAAATTGTATAGAATATAATACATAAAAGATTATTTACACGGATACATGTGAGCTTATCCAAATTGAGTGCGGTAAGCTAATATTTAAAACGCTGCGACCATTATACAAAAAAGTTTGGAAATACGAACGTACTGTGCAGCTTCGGAAGTACATCTACGGATAGACATTTTCACAAAATTACTTTTTTTCAAAAATGTCCCTTCTGAATTACGGAATATTGCCAATATCGTAAAAAAATCCTCCAAATACAAAACGGTATTCCGTACAAATTTATAAATAATACACGGCTACATTCTTCCGTTTTCGGGACAATAATTCCTCTATTTTGTATGTCCCGCCATGCTCGCGTCGTCTTGAAGGGGACGAAGCAAGGAAACTTTGCTTGATATTTACATCTGCTGTTTTTCACCACGTTATTAGCATTGCACTAGCTGTCTCTGCTAGGTAAAGGAACAAGCACGTACGTGCACTTACAGCATTTGGTTTGCGTAAAACTCTGGTCGTTTTATCAAGGTAAAAATAGCACTCGCACCTATTGCGTGCGATAAAGGTATCCTTTTTCTGTTGAGTTTACTTAAGACAGCTCTCCATTTCATTTTGCAGCAATGAGCGTCTATTAATGAAGCACGAATTCACTATGCACGCTTACCTTTAGAATCTTTGTCAGACCCTGTGAAATTATAAATTGTATAGGTGCAGTGAGAGTGGCACCGCGGCGAAACTATCAGAGATGAAGATTAAGAGTGCCACATTTAACAGAACAAAAAGAACGCACAGCTTTGAATTAGGAATTATTAACTTCTGGACTTACAGATATCCTCTGAAGTGTTCACCATTCAGTAAAGTAAAACGTCAAAACAGGGGCACTTGCAAGCCAAATAAACTTCATATAATGACATTGCATAGATAAAACTTTGATCTGAGTTTAGTGCACAACAGGAAAATGTGTCATGTAAATTGTCCGAGCCTTTTGATGCCCCCTAAATTGCGGCTTTTTCTAAAATTCGGGGCACCATAGAATCATCCCAGCTTTAATGTTAACAGACTAGAGTGATATGCAACACGATAGGTAACCCGCGTCAAACGGACGAGAGTCATAGTCATTCTGAATCGATGTATAGTCATTTGCCTAAACTTTCGTACATTTCTAGCAAACAATTCATCGTCACGAAAGTACCTTAGTTGCTGTTTGCAAGAAAACCTTGATGCTAGCAGTAACAGAGGCGTAGGCTTCTATCTTGATATACACTTAACAGTCAGAAAACACTCCAGCGTCCATTTATTCTAATTCCACAGTTCTTAGAAATTTGGGAAACTAGCGCATTATTCCGTCAAGGCGTACGTAGTTGGTTCAGAGTGCAGGAGGATAAAAAAACCTGCATATATTTGATAATATCAAGTAAGCTCCGATAGAAGGAATCCACCACGTCGCATTGGTGTGTATACTATTTTAGGGATGAAATGGAAAAGCAGCTTTTTGAATATTTTCGAATACCGTCTTCGAATTAAATGTTCACAACTCTTCGCACGCCGCGAGACACAGTGGTTACTACTTAACGTGATCACTTAATCGCTCTCCGTTTATACATCAGGTTTTTGCTAAATAGCAACCCAACTACACAATCCAATAATATGTTCTGCATCATGCAGGGAGATCTTTGGTGGTATTTTGTTCTGTGCACAGTGCAGAAGTGTTACGTGTTATTGTCGCATTTGAAAACCCGCATAAATAAGAGAACATATTGAGTATCGCTTACATGTTGAGTGTCCCGGCATCGATTTACAGTACATGGCTTTACACCTCACTCAAACCGCTCCAAAATTTCATGTTGTGTCCGAACAACTTGATTTTTAGTGAGGTGACGCAGACGTAAACATAAAAACTCCGATATTGCATGCAACTTCACTTTGTATTCATCGCTCTTCATTTGTAAATTTAAAGACATCTCATGTTGCGAAGGATATATGGATAAAACAGTTAAGGATCATATATCTCTACAGATAAGTAAATAGTGCATCACTGCTTTTACAGTTGTGTGTCTTGCGGAGAGTTATATTTTTTCAGGCGATAACAATTAAAACTGCATTTATGAGCCCTGATCTTTCATGCCCAGAAACCAAAATTCACTTTAGGCACGGAAGAATCATGTCAATCAACATCAATGGATTGTCTGCCCCCAAAGGTTTTTATCACGTTATTGAAACTTGTGAACTCACTTGCGTTGCTTGCAACTATTTTTAACCCTAAAAGAAACGCATCAGACCATGTAAAATCGAATTCATTTAAAAACATGGCTCCGGGAATAATTAAAATGATATGCTCCTCTTCTCGTTGCCCTTAAGAATTAATTATTGATGATTTTTTATTCATAAAATCCGCCAATCGGAATTGTAATTTTCACAGCAGAGATTAGAGTGGTTCGTGTGAGTAAACTGGCGCTTACCATCTATTTCTGAAAAGATATTATGGGTTATTATAATCTTCTAACTTAGTATGAAATTTGTTTGAATGCTAAAGAGGTTAGGGCAAGAACAGTCTACCTGAAGACAAAGTCCTCCAAAATCTCTGATCCCTTTGCCCGCAACAGTCGTCTCTTTCGCCCCAGAGGTTCAAATTTAGTTAGCGTGCTTGCCTTATGGCAATATTGGCTACGTCATTTAAAGCTCAATTTTTTACCACTGCCTTGAACTGCTTAGTATATTTCGATTTTCCTCTGGTGTGAAAGAAAATTGAGATGGTTCCACTCATTAGACAAAGCTTTCAAATGTCTGATGGATGTCGGGTGTGTATCAACTGATGCAGAGTACACCAGCTTACAATTAATTATAGTGTATTGGCACTGATTGAACGATAGTATGCAAATACAAGGCATGTTTTAAGCGTTTGAGGCATATGTAGTGGTCAATAAAAAATTGTCAGATAAAACTTGCTTGCATCTTTTACTGGCATAGGAAGAAGCAAAAAACGACCAAACGTAGAATTTGTACCATTCTAAATCATAGGCGAGTATATACGCGGTTGATCTGAAAACAGTAGAAATGCTATGTAAAACAACCAAGGTATCAGAGCTTAAAAAATAAATCACGCTTTCGTCAATTTGCAAGCCTTGCAAACAAAGTACAAGTTTCGAAACATTGTCAAAACGTGGTGTCACATAAAACTGCTTTTGCATCATAAATTAACTATACTGCTTTCATAAGTAGCTTGCTTGTTGTTGGTTGGAAACATTTCACATTCTTCGCCCCCGTTGGTTGAATAGCTGAAAATGTTGTGTTTGTACCATTGGGTTTTATAGGTCACCACAGAACACCGTGACATCATATTTCGATTTTATTACAGGATATTAGAACATAGAATTTACAAACACTGGTACAACACATCATGTTTGGCAGACATTTTTTCACTTCAGTTGCAAGTTAGTTTTGTAACATCTAGCAAGCAAGTGTAGACTCACACGCTTAACGATAGCGTTGTCGGAAAGGTTAAAAGCACAAAAAGCCAAAATTCATATCGGAAACTGAGCTTTTATCATGTAGACTATTTAAAGATTTCATTGACAATAAGGTAAGTTAGGTAAAATATCGCTATCTTTTCAGGAGAGCTTAAATAAAGCAATTTTTACATTCAAAAACTCTGAGCTCCAGAATGCGCTGTTATCGGCACGTTCGAATGCGACGTTTTTGTTTTCACCTCAAAGGAAAAGAAAAATAAAATATTTGGAGACGATGGCACTAGAACGTGCCGGCTTCAAGGAAAATTACATTTTGCAAAAACTTACCTAATACCACTAAATCACCAAAGATTCATTTTCAAATAAATGGATGGAATTATCATTATTGCTTGTTGTTTGCTTTATTTATTTTTCAAACAATTCAACGTTCAATGCAGAAAGTTTACCAGATTGCCAAGTAATAATTCTGAGTAAATATTTGGATGTAACGCACTTCACCTACAACACAAATTACGATATATCGTTTTCAGTTTTTTCAGTGCGATGAAATGGACTTTGATGCTTAAAGACGCGTCCCAATGCAATCTGCACTGTACTTTTACCGTAGCATAATCCGTACGACGAAGCCAACTGCGAGGGCATGTTCCTGCTATTTCTCGCTCTTGGCTAATTAACTGAAACATTACATGCCTAAATCGTTTGAAAGATTCGCTGATAACATATAGAATAATGGTGAGCATGGAAGTTAGATGACTCGATCTGTCGGAAGCTTGGAAACACATAGCTAAGTCGACGTCGCGTTGTGCATTTTGATTGGCCTACGCATATTTGAGTCGTGTATCCGTTCCGAAGTACACGCATTTTTGTACTTCCGCGCTTCCGTAATAAAAGTAAATTGTCCAACTCCGGTAATTACTTGACTCATTGCCCAACCAACTGAACTGTATGCAGATAAGGCACTTAGTGCTTTTCAAAAATAAGCTTCGACATGCACAGATATCTGGTTAAATTTAGACACAGGTGTTAAACAAAATATCAAGTGCAGTTTTAAACGCGTTACCAAATAATAACGAGATTATATATGCTAAATAAAGATTGACTACTACACGACATATCAGTAGTTTAGAAGGCGTACATTTCTAGTGCAAATACAACAGAACATGTTACCAGCTGTAGTTTGACGTAAAACATTGGCACTGGAATGCAATGGTTTTGTGTCTTAGCAACAAAACATATCAAACCCAGGGCCTGTTAGCGCAGATAATGGCAACCATCATAGCTTTCGTAAATTCACGCGATTAAAGTTTCGGAAGCTCTCAACTCTGCTTTTCAAACATGGACGACTATCTAAGATGCAGGATGCCATGATTATTAGAAGCACGTTCACCGCAATCGCGCACCAAGAAAAGCCAGTGAGACTGCTTCTGAGGCAATTTATTTCCAAATTACGTTTTCGACGTGCGCAGACATTTGGAAATCATTTATTTTTACACGATTACTAGATTTAAAATGGGTCATACATTTGGTAATGTCTGCAAATCTATGAGATTGTGGAATTAAATTACGTTTATCAACCTGGAATCGGTTCGCAACTTACGTTCTTGAGAAAATTTGGAATAATGCAAATACATTAGTTTGTGTTGCATTATTATATGAACTGTTTTCTATAAAAACATATAGTGTCATCCCAAATGCGTTTGTTAAACTACATCTAACATGGTTGCTTATTGAGCGTTCAAAAAGACAACCAGAACTTTGCTTGATATGGGTTGTCAATATCTATCAACAAGTAATATTGTCTCTTCGTCAGCATTACCAGCACGTTGCCACGCGTCGCACAGGTACCAAGAAGAACACGTAAACCATTTCTGGTAGTGGCACTTGTAAACCACCGTATTATAGAAATACAATCAAAAGCAAATATGTTTGGCATTTCCGCATGTCGAATGTAATATATTTGTTAGAAAAGTTGCATTGCGATTTATTTTACGGTTAAATCTCTAGTAGTATTTGGACAGTTACTTAAGTTACATTTATACAAAGAACAATTTTTTATCAGTAACCTGAATTTCTGACTTTAGTTGAGCAAGTTTAAATGCACGAACTTGTTGCATGCTCTAAGGTAGGGTAGTTGCACATATATGAAAACAGAATGAAATAAATTTAAAAATGATATTTTACTAAAGAATCCTCCGAGTTTTAGCATAACTTTTGAGAGCTTCAAAGCTCTAACAATTTTCCGAGATCAAGTTGTATCGTTTTTAAAATAAGCGCTTAGATTTTAGAAGTAGTGCGGCTAAAACGGTTCACAATTTATACGTTAATTATAAAAAATAGCCGCGTAAATTCTAAACTATTTGTGCTTAGCCAGCTAATTAGGAAACGTGTAGAGATATTGGCGCAGGAAAAAGCCAAAAATTGTATCAAATCTTTCACAAAGTAGTCACGTTTACTGCTAGCCTATTTTATGGAATTTCCGGCTACCCAAAACTTTTAACCATTGCGTCTGATCGTGCAGAACAAATCAAACATGGCACATATACACTTGAGGTTGCTTTTGCTGGCGCTTTGAAGAACGCTACGGATGGGCATATATTTAAGTTTTCAGTCAGTTTTTAAAAACATCTAAACTTTATGAGCAAAATTGGTAATTCTAGTATATTGATGACGCTCACTGACTTTGTAAACAAGGTATGTGCAAGCGCTGTTATTGAATTTTGTTTACTGGAAGGCTTTTTCCAGTAAGCTGAAGTCTCTTAAGCTTAGCAGCAACTCATAAAAGATATTCGGTTTGCGGAAACACAATACAGTTTTTTGGCAAATGTTTGTGCAGCGGGAGTCGAAATGCGAACAAACTGACAGGCAATAATTTATTGTGGTCATTTTGCTCTTCGGCCTGGTAAAACGAAAAAATGTTTTACGTGAGCACACAGTTTTGTCCTAAATCATTGGTATCCCATCAGGTTTCACATAAAAACTTAGGAAAGAGAGCATCGGATTCTTGTGATTCCCTAAATTTGGTTTGCTAATTTCAGTCAGCCGAGAAGATTTTAGTGCTAGTTCCACAGCTTGGCAAGAGCGAGTGTGTAACCCTTTAAAGAAACGTAGATATCATTTTGGACTTCTTATTGTTATCCCCATGTAGTGCGGATGTTAAATTAATTGAATATATATTAAAATAAAATTTTGAATTTAATTTAATTTAAAACTAGGGCTATAAATATCCCTAGAGTTTATGTCCATTTATTTAGCTTTGCTGTTTGATGTAAGCGTCCGTTGTTTTATTACGATGGCAAGCTGTCACGAATGCCTGCAATTTTTAAAACCGGCTTGCTTAAAACCGACATGAAAGATGTATTCAGTCAGCTGCTCACCGTGTTATACTTACCTTTAAACGCATTTTGTTCTGGAAAGTACAGGGTTTATCAAATAAGCTAATTTATTGTAAAGCATAAAATGCCCTATATTCACTTTCATTCTAGATTGCGGTTCTTATGTGAAAGTAACCAAAAACCACATGACATCATCCAGTGCGTAAGCGTTTGCATATCAGAGGGTTAAAGCCATCCAGTATTCATGAATTATTAATTAATTGAGTATCATTAAGTATTAAGTATCATCATTATTTATTATTAAGTGAGTATTAAGTATCAAGTATTATCAAGTATTATTTTTCTAAATTCAGTCTAACAGTTACCTCGACCTTAACATTGTCATTTCAGTATCCACATTTTTGTTGGCATTCTTAAGTTAACGTTTGTTAAGCTATTTTCTTACTTCCACGCAGTCCTCACGTAACGATTATGTCGGGTTGTAATTGCCGTGCAGATTATTCTAGCATTATTGAACTGTTTCAGGAATAAACACATCACCAAACCATTTCTGTCCACAATACTGCAAGCCAATAGTTGGAGATTTATTAGCGACAGGTTTGTTGACAACGGTTACTACGAAACGATTCTAGTTGCTTACCAAACACTCCTGATTTAATCATCCTTCCTGAAAAAAAATTCAATTGTATTTTTTCAACTTCAAGAGCAAAGTTGAGTACAAAATACATAATCTATTTCTTTAATACGGGTAGATTGTAAGAAAAGTTTACAACTTTTTGGGAATTTACTCGTACCATGCGTTACACATCGCGGATCACGTTTCACTGAAAATCCATCAAGTACTTTCTGTGGATCTTCTTTTCAAAAACCTTATTTATTACCTTCAAAACTTCTGATTTCCCGGGACCCGTAAATCACTTGTCCCTTGGATTCTATTTAGTTTGAAAACTTGGCATTTATTTTGAACAGATGGCAATCTGCTTAATGCAATGGGGCGTGTAAAATGCACATCCAGAAAAAAAATCACGGCATTTCTTAGAAATGTCGAAAGTAATTGAGGCTAGCCCGACGTGATTGAAAGCCTTGGTTGATGCGACTCAATCGAACGTGGAAAAATTGTATCCTGATTTATAATCCACAAAGAAACGTTTTGGAATTTTCCCTCGAACTTGATTGCAAGTATATACCCAGTGGTAAAACAATAATTAGGTGGAGATTTGCTCAATAACGTAGTAATTTTTCGTCGTTAAAATACTTAGCGTACAAGTAGTGTTTTCCTCGAAAAGTGTAGGAAAACGCCTAATCAGCTACACGTATGTTGAGTTTCATGTGTGTGTAATGAGTTATGTAAGGCATTTAAGCCGAAGTACCGGTTGAATTTAGACGTCATCAGTAGTATATTCCTCATGGTTATGCTGATGAAGGCAAATAAAAAGTTTTTCACGAATGGGAGACACCTTTTTAAACTTTTTTTGACAAAACAAATAACGCCAAAAACCAAGTCAATTTTGCAGTCAAATTTATAACACTCTTGCCTTGGTAGACAATCGTAGAATAAGACCTTGGTAAATACAAGGTCGGTGTTTTATACGCAAATTCAAAACGTTTGAAAGAAACTATACTTATGATGTGTGGTCGTAGCTGTCTCATTTTTGCCACCCATGGATGCCACCCATGATATAATCAGAGAAAAATAACTCAATAACGGAGCAGAGGTTTTTCTTTTACCTAAGGAAAGCGCCACATTTAGCAGGAAATTTGATTTAACTGGACGTCTGGTTACATTGCACATAAAAATCCAGGTGTTGTGTATTACACCAACACATCACACAGGACAGCCCAAACGGAATGCAATTGTTCGCACTTTTGCTAACGCTAAGGCAGTTGACCAAAGTACATATTTGATGGTAATGAGCTAGCTTTTTCTCCGGAAAAACACCGGTATCCGTTGGATTACCTCATGACCTTCAAATGAATTCGTGGTTATTCTGAGCGCCCGTAATGTTATTTGCAACTTTCGTTTGCTCAGAGGTCTCGGTAATGTTCTGATATTTGACAAAACTTCGTTGACTAACTATTTGCGTGTGACGGCATATATCTATTAGGCAGGTGTGACCTAGTAATCAAGCAATCCTTGGTAAGCTTGCTTTCTGTGCGATTGTCAAAATTTGGTCATGGTACAGATACAAACCTGAATATTATAGGAAAATTGCCGTATTTTACAAAACGAATACAATTGAGAAGTGTAAAATGCGTTTTTCGCAAACCGGAGACTATGCAGTATGCTACAATGTCCTCTATTGTTTAAACGGATGGCGATTTACTTTGAAAGGGTATTTTATTATGCAGAATGCTTGTCAAAGCACGTAAAGTATAAACCACTAAATGTTAGCCCAGTAAACACGCTTCTAAAAACTGAACGAGTAAATCCATCACAGTGAACATTAACGTACCAAATACTTCCACTTAAAATAATTCGGTTAAGAAATGAAATAGCTTCGAAAGCAACAAATCAAACAATTTGTGGTGATTGTCTTGCATCGTAGTGCCTTAACCTGGATTGATATGATTTGAACATTTTCACCTTTGTTGTTGACAATAAAAGAACATAGTCCCATCCGCCAGTTACAGAGTTCCAAAATCGCTGGTGACAATTCCGCAAGCTGCGAAATTCTCAACTGCTCTCTACCTTAACAAAAGTCTCAATGTAGCCAATCTCTTGAACGTTGACGTAATGAACTTATAGTACTAATATACACTATACCACTATACAGTAATGACTTATTGTTCCATCAGTATTCCAATGTCTTGCGGAAATGTAATAAAAGTATTTTTAAATATTTTCACTTTTGTAGAATCCCTTAGGTTGTTTTTCCAAAAAATTAAACGAAGTTAAAGTTCACAATTTTATTTTCTATGCCTCAATCCCCCTAAGAAATATGCGGTTTCAAATGTTTGTTATTTCACAGTAGGGCGCTAAATGATTTGCGTCGGCAAATGCAGAAGCCCTTGTGAAATGTGAGCGCATTAACCTTCCGAGTCGAAATTTGGTGGTACCCAAGGACAACGGTATGGAAATGACTTTTTATTCCGGCTTGCTGAAACACATTTTCTAACTGTTAGTATGGGGCTTAGAGTTCCAATGTGCAACTGCATTGAGAAGTGGCAAAATGAACATTCTGAAAATCTGCAGAGCTATTGTTCTGTTCGCTTGCTTAATGCTATTGAGATGAAATTAGAAAAAGTAAAATACACTATTAGAAATTACTGAACGGTTAAACTGTGATGCGTATGTTAAAGATAATATTGTTTACAAGTATATTGCTATAATTTTATCATTTCTTAGATTTTTGGCTGATTTTCAGTTATTACCATTTGCGGGTCCCTTGACATTATGCAAATACTAAACGTTATATCACACGGATGACTTACCAATTTTGCCCGCCAAAGCTGTCCATATTGAAGTGGCAGAACACTTTTTCACCTGCACCAGTGCCTGGTGGGAGAGCTTCTTTCAATATAATACACATCAACAAAGTGCTATTTCTTGGAGGTCTGACGGCAAATTTTTCAAATCCAGCTAGGCACCTGAGGAGATCCTCCTATCCACTCCATCATCAGATAATATATTCCAGTGGATGGACAAGCTTGAGTTGATTAAGTTTGATCATTAATTTTAAGGTAAAAATGAAAGCTTGTTTGTTTAGCAAATTAAATAAACTGGTGATAAACTTATTCGGGTTCAGAGAGGAACTTAACCCTCAGACCGGAAACCCAATCTGTTTAGCTAATTCTACTTCATAAACTTACAAATATTGAGCAATATTGACAGTCATATGCATGAATGACTATGAATGAATATACATGAATGGCACCGACCGTACGCACATAGTTCTGTAATGTGTGGCCCGGTGAAATAGTTCCGCCAACAATGCCTGATTTACAGGATATCTAAAATCTATATCTTACGTTAAAACCAGACTCGAGTGTTACACCAGTTAATGATGTACAGACGCCTGATTCCCAAAATATATATTTATTCTGCCTTTCTTGTACAGATAACGGAATAGAAGAGGTTTTTTTATGGTTGGTTTTGATAATGTCTATGTCCTTCTTGGATGATTAACTTATCGGTTTAATTTGTATAACAAGCCTAGTGCGCTTGGCTGTAAGCTTTTTACACCGGTCGAGAACTACATTTTTACATGTTTGTTTCTGGTAGTATTTTACTTCAAATATGTTGCCTCAGATTAAACAGTCGCAGTTAGTTTTCTTGCAAACAACTCCAAAGCACGAAGCTGGTATATTAAGCTCATGCTGCTGTATTCCAATACAGCTGATACACATGCCACTGTTGGCAATAAATTTATTTCATGTGGTTATTACCTTCAGCCACTATTCCACATATCTCGTGGGTAGTAATGGCGGCTTTGTGGGATTGAGGATCTTGTCCATTTTGCTTAGAACATTGTGATAAGCCAAATGACCACGTGAAGACATAGAAGTGAGATTTTACATTTCAGATAATATTCCAGCTCATCTTTTGAAATTATTCGAAAATAATGAGAAACGGAACACCTGAAATATCCTCGTGCGTAATTTGACATGTTTATTACTTTTCTGAGATATTTAGAGCCAAACTATATCGATTTTTTGAGATCAATCCAAGACATCTTTGTCAAAATTGTGCGTACAAACATTTTTACTAAAGCGTTCTTTGATTTGTCATCATATAAATGAAGAAGTGTTCAGGGCCTAGTAAACTCAATAATTTTTAAAACAAATGGCGTACAACGTCGCGCCCTAACAGTAAGAACATAACATCATGTTCAACGTAAACCGGTGGAAGACGAACTACTGAATACACCACAAGTTTGCTCACATTTTAAATTTTGTACAGCTGAAAGTTAACAAAGCACGTTATGAGTGAATTTGAACATTCGAAGCAGTCACTGCTTTTTATGTATTGCTTAGTGCAAGACATGTGTTACATATCTTCTGCCGATTATGAGCCGTGAATGCTTGAGAGGCCGGAGAACTTGGATGAGGCATGAAACACAAAGCTTGATGGCACTATATGGTAAGGCAATCATATTTGTCCGACAGTGCGCCATTACGTGCAGCTTTGTAGTTGTAACAAATTATACTGAAACAAATTACTCAAAGATGATAAATAGAAAGCTAGCTATATTAGAAGGGAGTCAAATATACCAAAGGGTATCAATTTGTTTAAAACCTTATGAAAATCGCCGCTGTGAACAGCAAAATAGCCGTGTTGTAACACGTGTTCTTTAACTATAACCTACCTTCAGCAGTGCTTTCCAACTTCATCGCTGCCAGGTAAAAAAGACAAGTTATACTAATAATTTGCAAAATTATTGCAGTGCCAAGAATACCTCTGTCAATCACATGACTACACGAATTTTGGCGGCAGACATTGAAACCTGCTGATGGGTAGCAGCCAGCGGTCCACGAGGATGAAGCCCAGCTCCCTTTTTTTAAATTAAATTTCCCAGAACATGTCGTCTTAGTTGGCAGGTTCCAAAGATGAATGTATTATCCGTCATGTGACACAAGATATGTGGGCAGTTGAAGCAACATTAACGACAAACAAAAAGGCGTGTTTGGTAACGAGTGAAACGTTTTTGTTGGGTAAGTTATACGAGTTAATAATACGTGCTAAACTGTCTCAGTTTACTCCAAGTCAGCCTCCATTTTACGTACCGTAAAGGACATTATTTCATCAACTGATAGACATTGTCATGCAAACCTAACACCTCCACAAGGCTAGCCCTGTTCATTATTCCCTGTTTCCAAACAAATATGGCGCATTTGTACAGGCCATCCTAAATAAGACAGTTTGCAAAACAGTGACCTATGGTTGCTACCCCACTGTGTCTCTCAGATTTGTACGGTTGAAAAATGTTGACAGTATCTCCTGCAGATGACCTGGGGCGTGAAATATATCGCAGATTTATGGTATAGATGGCAGCGTTATTCTCGAAACGTTTAAACAATCTAATGTGGAATGAGATACATATCGTCCATGCCTACAATATAGTCAATTATACTTCCTCCAATGAGTAAAACAGAAAAATGTTAACTGAAATTAGTGTGCTGACAGCTAACCTGTAGTTTGTCAGAAATAAAAAAATTGCATAGAAATACACAAGCAACAGATGAGTTCTGGTCTTCAAAATATTTATCACTTTTGACAACCGCTGACATCACTCTTCTTGAGTACTGGCCACAAAATGAGGAGAACATACTTTTGTCTACGGCATTACCACAATCACTCAATCCATGAAAATAGCAAAGAATGTTGAATTAAGTTGTGGGTGAACCAACCCCACATATTTGTCTGTTCCTGTACAAAGAAACAATCTCAAGATATTCTCCAAATCGGTTGGTCACCAGTTTGAACAATGCAGTCCATCTTTGCAAAAAATGCATTTGGTAGATCTAAAAAAATTTGCAGGTAAACGTTACTTCAGCGTCATGAACCAACTCTAGAGGGTAGCTTTGCAGCTATAAGATACAGCATTCTCTCGACAAAAGCTGCTAAAACTGATCATGCTACACAAAGTTACACCTGCAACAGAGTTGGGCAAGCAACTGCATGTTTGAATAGGGGAATGAAGCCTAAGCCGTGACTCATATTTAGGGAGGCAGAACGTTCCGTGAACAGTCGTTTGGTAGAGAGCACGAGGAGCGAGTGATACGTGTATAACACTAGAAAGTGAGCAGCGGCTGTCCAAAGAGGCAGGCAGCTGGAGCATTTAAATGCACCGGTGGAACTATAGTTACCGTGACAAGGGTTGCAACGCCAAAATCCGGAGTAACAGACATTACTAGTTATTTTTAGCACCAATAATTAACGCCTTGAATAAAGAGCAGGTAACATTTGAGATGTTCACAAAGAACATGTCACCGTTTCTTCGCGGTAACCGATCTTAACCAGGTAGGCAAATGTAAGTGCGATTTTATAATTGAGCCCTATTTGCAAATGGTGTGCCCGGACTTCAAGTGGTTTAAAAAAAGTCCATTCCGAGAAAATCTCCTCAACGAAGACCTGGTTACGAAGGACGCTGGAGGTAACGCGAAATCTAGGATAATATTTTCCACCAAAGCCTCATAGACTGTTATATTTGATTAATCGACGTACTGGCATTTTTAAAGGATATTATGGTTTCATCAATTCGAATTCGCAAATTTGTTGCCACCATACGAAGTTCCTTCGTAAGTATTTCATGTTTCGTTTACGGATGTAAACGTGATCTCCGATACCGGAAAAGTGTTTCATGGTTCAACCGGTGAAATGCAATGGCAAGTCGGTTTTTGCCGTTAGAAAGTTTAGCCTAACAGAATAGGTGCTTCATCAACAACGTACAACACACGCTCGGATGAACACGGGACTGGGGAATTTAGTTGATCCATCCCTATTAGGAATGCTGTTGTATGATACGGAGCCATGTAAAATAATCTTGTTCTCTTTGCAACCATACAGCTGTTTCGGTGTTAGTGTATTTGTCCTTACGAAGGACGTCTCTGAAACATCCCTTTCAACACACAAGTGGCAACCGCCAAGTATGTGCGTCATTCAAAAAAACATTAAATGCTCTTGCCAAATGAATGCGCGCTTGTAATCCAATTGACTGTGACCAGTTTACCCTCACAACCTAGTTAAGGTGCTGGCTTAGTTAACATCGTAATCGGTGGTAACTAAACAATTCGCCATTTTGTTGGGTTTATGATAAACCTTCCTATCGACCATGGGTTTCGTTATGTGCTACCGTTTGCCTTAATTATAAGAATATATAACTGTGACTAAAAGAAACTTTCCATTATTATATTTTCTGCTATGATATCCTTAGTTACATTGGATAGAAGTCATCCGTTGGTAATACGTGCGCGGAAAAATAATGTGCTTGTGGAAAAGCTGTAACAAACTTGACAGGCCACATAGCCATGATATGTTTAGTCGAACAACGTAAGTTCGATAGACTTGCAAGTTTAAAAATCCGTCAAAATAACTTTACTGATATTCAGAAAACTTATTCTAGAAATGACCTTGCTCTTTTGGTACCACCGTGTTTTGGTTTAGGATTCTGGTACACCCCAACATAATTTCGTTTTCCTGGATTGATTTATCGGTTTTGTGGTAGCACTTCAGTAGAATATATTTCCAAATAGTTTGTTGTACTAAAACATGGAGTGTCAGGCCACGCCCCAACAGCTCCACCCAGTCCTCTGAAAACAGTTGTCGCAGATAGTAGATAGTGGCTTGCACACAATGACTTATGCTTTTCAAATAACTACCAAAGCCAAGAGAAAAGAGTTGGACATGGAGAAAAAGCTCACTTGTCAAATCATGTGCAACTAACCAAAATAAACGACGAAATGTTGTCAGATGTCGAACAAATTGTGGATAATGAATGCTACAGTCTAACTTCTTAACATGCCACATGTCAAACTGCCGCATTAATTTTATGGATAACTAATTTTCTTAGCGCAATATGTACGGATATGGAACAGCTTATCCTACATTAAAAGAAATGAATAGTCTGCACAGAAGTTTGCGGGACACTAATCCACTTAGTGGAAAAAAGGCCAGAAAATATGTTTAGCTGAATTTTTCTGTAATAGTCAGCAGTGTCTCTAAAATATCTGTGCAAACCTTTGGGGAATCAGTAATTAGCAAAACCACATTGGCTTTTACCTCCGTTAAATTAATATATAATTGCATGTCTGAGGAGGCCAAACTCACGTTTGTATACTGCATATAGATCGCAAGTTTGTTGATGTTATTGCAGGTAAATCCGTGAGAAAAATTAAAATTTTTCTAAGCGTATGAGGCATTCTTTTGACCTCATTTGGCAAACTGTTGTGTATCAGAACACACGTCTAGTATCATGTGTGTGGGACGATTTGAACAGGCGTTGCTTTCAATCAGTACATAACACAAAGCTGTTAGTAAAACGGAGAATGGCCCATGTGTTGCTTGGTGTGATTAACGTCTGCCGTACGTGTAAAAAATGAAAGACCATATTCGCATTTGCTAAGACTTCACGAACAAGGAGATGTTGCCTCCACAATGTTGCTGACGAGAAAAAAGGTTCTACAAATCCACGTGCCCGGTGATAGTGTTGGCCTTAATTCAAGTTTTATAATAAAGTCATTTTTCGGAGTATACTAGTTTGGACGTGGAGAAAATGTCATTAGTCATTGACAGACAAAGCCATATTTGCAGTAATTTGTCTGACTTTCTGCAGCACGGGACGTACATCTATCCGCCAACAGTGTTGAGTGAGCGCATATTTATGTCTGATTAGTACACACCGGATGCTGATAATCCAAGTCTCTCATACACTACGGCACGTTGTGTAATACTATCGAAATTGAACAGATTGAATTTTAGTGTTCTAGCTGCTGATATGCTACATATCGGAACGACTGCAAAAGTATCGACCAGAGCGAAAATCAGAAAAAATATCTAATTCAAATAAAACACATCGTCTGACATCAATGGTTACAGGGTTCAAACTGGCAAAACGCGTCTCAGTACGTTCATCAGAAGCCCAATTAGAGTGTGGTTGTGCCCTTTTTCTGATCGCCGAAAATTTTGAACCAGAATCGTATAGGCACGTCTTTTACAGGCTGTTCCAAGAGGGCCGTTTCACATGGTTGAAACTATACGGCTCCAGCCGTATCGAAATAGGTAACATACAAAGTCGCACATCAGAGCAACCACTGTTGACGAATCTGGCCACATGTCAGTCGTTCCATCTAGTCTGTGCATTATGCTGGCCTTTCCGTTGACTTACAATAAGGCTGTTAGCCCCAATATTCACCAAATTAAGGCTGCTGCAGTCATGCGCACATTTTCTAGCAATGATCAATGTTTGCAACTGGTAAGCATCATTACATTGCGCCAGAAACGTTAAAATAATTGTGGACGTTCCTCAGTTAATACATGCGGACTTCTTGAGACATTACTACGCCCCACTCGATGAATTTAACATTTGGTCTGCAAATCTGAATAAAATCTACGTTGTTGGAGAAAACGCTGTATTCGCTTTTATCCTACTTAAATTTTGCTTTCCCCAAGTGCAGACGACTATATAAGGGATCACAAATCACGTTTATTCATGATCGAGGAGGCTTGTCTACTTTTGGAATTTTCATATACTCACTTGCCATGCAAAGTATGTATATACACCCATCTCTGGGCATCTCTTCCGTGTTGTCAACCCACCGCAAGTCTTTTCGTCTCCACCACAAATATCCAAAATATCAAATGGGTTATGATTGTAAAGAAGAACGCCTAGATGCTGCACACTTCACGATTTGGTAGAGAAAACATGCACCTAACAGCGTTAAACTCATCAACGCTCTGCGTGTGTGTGCACTTCCGACCCGATGGAACAGATTCAAGTTATTTTATGATATTACTTACTCAACCGTACAGCTATTGCTAAAGTGAATTGGTATGCAGCATCAATTTATTAGCACCAAACAGCATGGGTCAGAGTGAAATTGAGAGATATAAAGCATCTTCGGAGAATGTAGCTTCAAATTTTAGCAGCGGATGCTCAAAAACATTTTTAAGATATTCTTCTCACATCAGCCATATGTTCTGTATTAACAACAATCTTCCAAGGCAAATGGGAAACAGACAAGATTATTACGTTTCTATTATATGCATTCCATCCTTCCAAATCTTTAGTGAAAAAAAATATGGTATCCGACATGCAAAACCGAACAAAGAAAATGGATAAACCCAGCTGAGCATCATAGTAGCAGGCCAAAAAAGAGGATATTTGCCGCAATTAAAATATATCGGTAATTGTACCAACCTGCATTTTTTCAGCTAATTGGAACGCTTAGGTTTAATTTTTAAGCTTACTATCCATTGAAAAATATGAACAAGTACCTCTGTTCTCGAAATTTGAGTGCGGACGATCAAAGCAATAATATACATATTTTGATTGGTTTTGATTGAAGCGAGGTAACAGGTGGTAACTGTGATGTAAAGAGAGCGGAAACTGCATTTTTCATCATGTTTCATTTTAAAAGTCCTATTTATCTGTATAAATCGATCACTGAGTAACGTGTCACAAACATTAGTTGTCTTTCCCCACAGTTTTCAGCGTTTTTATTGGATTTGTGCACAAATGGTTATGACACATTTACAAGTAACTTTTGAACCCATCGCCAGATATCCCACTTGTATCACCACTTGAGTCAGTGTAACTGGATAAACTGACTTTAGTATGTGAAAGTGAAAAGAAGAGAGACCTGTTATGCGTGATTCTCCTCTTGTCATTTTGTGCGTTTCACGGTCTACGGTTTATGAGCCAACGCTCTCTTGCCTCAAACGGTGGGGATGCAGCCACTCTGTTTTCAAAAATCAGTTATTTCAGGGCACTATCTAAAAGGGTTCAACATTTGTTCTGGCATATCTTGCAACTATGTTGCATGTACAGGTAATAGTAAAACCAATGTTTTTTGCTTAGATGATATCAAAAACGTTGCTAAAGGAAACAGACAAACACGAGCGCAGCTTTTCTAGAATAGTTGACAATCCAGATGAACCATAGGACTAAGCACACACATAAGCATAACACATAAAAACTGAAAACACGATGTTTGGTCGCTTGTTTGGAATGTGTTCCAGTAAAACTTTTTTCTGCTTTTTTTGCGTCGCTAAAATTGTTGTAGAAGTCTGTGGTCTCAAGCTTCAAACCTTTACCTTTTGGCGTTTTATACTGTGGTGTATTTGAACCGAACATTTAATCGGTCGGTTTAGCGCTTGTCAAAATTTAAATAGCGATTTATTTTGTGGGTAATTCAAATTCATCATGACAGCTAATTTGTGAAGCATTTTGGCGGAGAGCAGCAATTAGAAGATTTGAAGTGCAGAGGTGTGTGAATCCTCTTTCGACAAGCAGTTTAAACTCTTTTCGGGAGATAGGGTAAAAAGTAAAAAAACGAATTTCAAAACCTAAGCAGTTTTGTTAACGCAAGCGATGTCAGCCACCATGTTGATATTATCGTCCTCATGTAAGTCGAATGTCGATTGAGGTAAATGTGCCCCTGAAACTGATGCTAATCAATGATGAGCTTTATTTCCGTAAACATTGTTGCATTCCACCTTTTATTGGACCGCTTTGGTACTTTCCGGTGCACTGCAAGCGGCAAATTAGTGACCCAAAGCATTGCAGCTTCATGAGTGTAGTGTATGATTGTCTCCAACAAAACACAATGAAGATAAATCGTAAAAAATTATGCAAATCACAAAAATGTGTAACTGTTTTATTGCGAGGCATCAAATGTAAACTTAGAAATATTTCGTTAGATTGTTTCTTTGCTTGTTCCACACTCATTGTAAGTCCGGTGAAATTTTAGCAAACTAGAGAACACAAAATAACTGATCCAAAAGAACCGATCACTTACATTGCCGAGGGATGTCATTAGCTAAGCAAGGAGATAATAGTTGCTAGCGGTTTAGCAGAAACCAATATAAACTTTGCAAGACGTATCTAAGGAAATTAGGCCACGGCCATTTCATTCCATGAAGGATCTTGTTCATCCACTCATAGTCTAGAAAAGCATTTGTAAGACTGCTCACAAGAAGTAATACCCGGTTGAACAGATCTGAACTTCACATGTAGGATCTGCTTGGTGGCGTTTATCAGAGCAGAGTTTGAGTATGCCGGTTAAGCTCCTAACCCGGTACACTTTTGTAGCACGATGAGTTAAACCATGCAGGAAACTGCGCTTGCGGAACGAACCAATCCGTGACATCTCTTGTCGTTGAAAACATGATTTGGAAATTTAACAATTAACCTCTATACGCTGGTATGCAAAAGCAGTTAAAGTTCACAAGGCTGAAAGTTCTTCACGGGATATGGTACACTAATTCAATGCAGAATGCATCTTGATCTACTGTTCTGTTCAAAATTACCTGATAACTATCCGCACCCCAAAATTGTGTGCTTAATGACGTCAATGAGTTTGGCGGAAAGCACCATGGCTTGAATGCATCACATACACTCTTCACATTGGCCACTAACAGACGGTCTCCTTATAAGGTCATGAGTGAACGATGGGTATCCCCAATTAATCCATTGGTGACCTAGATTGTATTCTCCAGCAACTGTTTAAAGGAATATTGTTTCTGTATGTTGTATATTTGTCAAAAAAAACACTCGATCAAAACCAAATTTTCACAGTTTCGTGCGCAAGTGCAATGCTCCGATAAAGCCTTCAGCTACTTGAGCTGCTTCGTTGGTTGAGCTTCTATTCTCAAAATTTTGAATATTGCTAGGGTCAACTACCAGAGATTAAGCTGCCAGGTTTCAGTCATTGATTCAGAAAAATCTTTTATGTTTGTTGTATATGGCTATCTAACTAAAAGCCATAGTTCACCGTAAAGCCCACAAAAGTCAATTTAACTGTGTCAGTTTGAAGCAGCTTAAAATCAGAAGCTTTGCTTTTGCGCCCAGATGGGTAGTTGGTATTCACATCTGCGCAGTATACATGGTGAATTTGATAGTTTTAAACAAATCATGGCAATCAAATGGTTTTGGACTTACTTGGCCCTTCTACAATTCATATGTTATTTTATAATAAATTTGCATATCGGATGTTCAATATGCTACATAACGAAGGCAAAAGAAAACTGGAGTCAGGAGGCTAAAAGTGCATACCAGCGCCCAAACATGTATTTTGTTTGTCCGATGATTTCTCAGTGATTCTTATAAGCAAAAAACATAGGTTAAATGAACTATCGCCGCACCAAAGGTCGCATCCAGGTTTCTTTTGAACCGAAATTACCCCTGTGTAATCTTTCATCGTGTTGCTACTTGGCATGTGATAAGAAAGTTTATTTCTATACGTACCCGTAGCCCATTTCTGCCTATTTGTAGCCTATTTGTAGGCATTTGTGTAAAAGTCGTTTCTGATGTTATTACGCGATTGTCCCTAAAATTTTAATTTAATGTGATCAGTTTAGGGCAGTTTGAAAGCCAAATATTTGCTTTCATGTTCGGCAGATATAGTGATAACCTCAGAGGAAGCTTAGGTATATTATTTCACCAATATCAGCAGTTGTGCGAGACAAATGGCAAATGTGATATTCGTCGGTATTGCGAGTTGAAAATGCATTGGTTTTATAAAGAATTGAATGCATAAATTTCGCGTGTCAAGTATGCAATTCATAAATTACGGCTAGACTTGTACGCGCTCTTATAATATTATTGCAGTTCATTTTCAAAAAGTGTTGCGTCAAAACACGCTAAAATAAATTGCTGATCAGTCATGCAGAACTGCTTCGAAGAAATTTTCTCCGGCCATAATTGTTCGTCGGCGAGAGGTGGGAAGCTGTACTCAAGCTAATTTATAATGCTCACACTGATTTGACTGGTATTCTTGAGCAAAAATTAGTACTTTTTGAGATGCAATATATTCCATTTTATTTCAGCGTTGGTGCTCACTAAATTGTACTGCGCTGAGATGCCAAACCTACGCATTGTTTGTTAAGCAAAATACAGGCAAATGCTTTTGTAGGATAAAAATATGCACACATATACCGTCAATATTCTAAAAATAACCGCATGGGGTTCGTTCTATTGTGAGAATAAAACTCACTTTTTTCTTCTGCATCCACAAAAAATTGAAATTTGCATATTGTTTGTTTAAAATAGTGGGGAACAATAGCGAGAGATTGCCGGTTTTATTCCTAATTCAAAGTTGCGCCGTGTTGCCTAGTTGCTCTTTCAGGAATTGGAATTTTGTGCCTCCTCAAAAAGCAATCGGGAGATATTATAAATCGTATGTAATTCAGAATCCATAAGCCTGATTTCTCATGGAGTACATTTTTTGCGCGCATGTTTCCTTCGGTGCATTACTGGGTTCTTAAACGTAAGGCGTTTTCTAAAAATAGCAGCATCTGGTTATTGGCTATTTGCTTGAAGAGCATTTGTTTGTAATAGACTTTTCTGATACTAACCCATAATTTAATCCATAATTTAACCGACATCTAAATAAACGTCTGTTATTCTCCACTTAAGCAGTTTGCAAAAAAAATTGCTAAAGTTAAGAGGCGAGTATCTTTTGGAACGTTGCCTTTTATCACTTTCTCACATGTGGTATACCGCATTCGGTAGCTATTGTTTAATTAATTTTGACAATTATTTACCCAAACTCACACACACCAATAACATTTTTGTTATTCAAAGTATGACCACTCCCTCAAAGTTGCTAAATCTTCTTCCAGCAGTCTGTAGTAGAAGCTGTAAATATTTTAATCATGTTGACACAACCGAAAATATCCTCAGGCTTTCTCAGGAAACAATAACAGACCAATTAGCAGATGAAATTAATCTATCTGATAAGCACAGAAAAAACATCAAAACAACGCATGTATTAGCTGTACGTTTTTTTGGATCAAGTTAATCATTTGGTAGTTGAAAACAATCTTTTTTTGCAGTTTGGTTCAGTGTGGTTTATTTTAAATATTCTAAGTTACAACAATATTATAGAAGATATTTTATTGACTGCTGGTTAGCCTCACAAGTGGATAACAACGGATTGAGTAAGTTAGGTACCCAGAATGCTTGAACACAAGACAACAAACGTTTATGTAAAACCATGTCAGTGTTTAGCCCCAATATTTTCATCGCAGCTCTGACTAGTCAGGTGAATTTCGCGTTCTTATCCCTTGCCGCACGAGGTGTTTTTACTTTGCCTTTGTGGCGAGAATTGCATCAATAAGAAACATTTGTTGGTGGCACACGAGCAATCCAAGTGGCTCTCACTTTGCAGATAAAACGAAATAAATATGGCTGAGAGTTTTATTTGATTTGTCTGTTTTTTTTTCATTCGCCTGTGATTTTTAATGCGTTGGCGTTTGACTCACTTGCCAATTCTGGAAGTTGAAGCAGAACGGTTATGTCTCTTATGCCTCTTGTGCTAACGTTGTTGCGTGTGATTTCGGACACTAAATGCAACCTGAAACACTAGTTTCAAGCAACTTGCAACCTATGGTACAAATTCAGCTCGTGAGCGGCCTACTGCAAGGAAAGGATGGATGTTCAATTTTTGATTTTGTCAGACCCGTGAGATGTGCGGTCGAATAAATAGATTTTGCTTATGTTATTGCCATTAGTTTTACATGTGACTTTTGTTATAAAACTGGTTATAGGCTTTCGTTAGTCTACTGATAATTCATCCTCAAACAGTTTTTTCTACAATCATCCACCCAATTGGCCCGATGTTACCAGAAGAGTGTCGCCAGAATCCAAAAAACTGAGATACGCTTTTTGATTCTGTCTCAGTACAAAAAGATGAAGATCTAAACTGACATCAAGGTGTGAAGAACATCTGACAGCACCAAACAATCCATCATCCTGAAACGTTTCCTTTGAATAAGTTAAGTACGAAAGTAGGTAGGTAAGAAAGTATTTAGCCAAACCGCTCACCGAATTATTGAAAATGTTGTGGACGTGTTATCTTGTTTGAAATGCGACCATGCTTAACAGTAAAGGTTAGCTAACAAAATATTTATGCGGAGGATTCTCTAAAATATTGCACAAACGAGTTTTTTGTCATCATTGGCGAAGCAATAAGAACAAAATGGCTTATGAGTTTTAAACGGGCAGCGGGAATAACAGCAAAAATTTGCATCTTTACCTAAAACATTGTGACTACTATAAATTTCAAAAAAACGCGAAAAAATACTCGGCGAAATGGCGTCAGTATGCCAAAATCTGTCGTATCAACCAAAGTGCCCTCTGTTAAACTTGCTCGATTTTTTTGGAAAAATGAGCAGGATATAGGAAATATTTCTCCTAATATGTATTTCGGCATAACTGTCATGTTAAACGCATGACATAAGCGATAGCCGTCATAACCAAAATTGTAGCTGAGGGCTAAAGAAGAATAACGTCAAGGAATTTACTGATACCAATTGGCCTCATAGACTTTGGTTTGAATTCGATTGTGGTTGTTTTTGAAATTCTTATCGGGACAGAGCTAAGCCTATATAAATGTTCGAAAAAAGCGATTCATGTCCGGAGCTACTACCTTTGCTAGCAGGCGTTCACGTACGACAGCTGTAGCCAAAGAGAGTGCAAAATGCCGGAATTTAGACGCATTTGTCAAGCAGACCTAGTCGTATATTAGTCCAAAACGACCGGTTTAAAATTCAAACTCGGCTTAGTGTAATAAAATTTCACAATCTGACTCTTCGATTGTTGCGGCTATCTGTTTCAAGTATTTTTTACCATCAGTTAATTGCGAGCCACTGTTAGCGTTGCTTAGGTACATCGCCATGTCATTCGTTTCCTATGTACTTAAGAACGTTGCCAGTCAGATGCAATAACCTTACATGGGAGCGTGTTTGCTCTGCCCACGCGTGCTTGTGGCTGTGTATTTTGGGTGAGGTTTGTCCCTATTCCCTGTTGTGGTAGCTGTAATACGTTATTATAGCAATTCCTGCATGTAGTTCGGCTACTACGTCTTATAAGACGTGCAGTTGGGCCAATCCAAATTGATTGTTTGCTTGCCCCACCACCAAGGTTGATGCAGTTCGGCTGTGCACAGATCCCCACGGCTTCTTGATGCAGTGCATTAAATATCCGACAACTGCGTGCCAGATGTGCTGCGAGGAATGCCTTTTCCGGCATCCAAAAATGAAGGATATTTCAGCGTTTTTCCCAGGGCATTTGGATATGCATATGGTGCTCAATCAAAATGCAGCAGATTTTCGTTCTAATCATATTTGCCTGCATTTGTGTGCATCTGGGAATTTGGATGCTTTACCTGTATGTGGTTTGGTGAATTGTTGAAACATCCATCTCGACCAGTTTAAAGATGTGTCACCTACCACGCGCTTATAAAAACCAGCTAGGTCATGCAAGATATTGATAAGGCGTCCAGGAAACAAACTTACCGAATGTAAAACTTACAACGGAAGGTTAATCGTTAGTTTAACCCATATAGACCCAGTCACCTGCTTATGGCTTGCACTTAACATAATCTAAGAGCGGCATGTGGCAAAGAGAATTGCTTAATTTGCGTGTGTTTAGGGGTGACACTCACTCCCAACTTTTGCAATGAGTTCATCGACTGCAAGAAAAAGGAAATAAAAATTAGCTTCCATGTAAATATAAGCCCCGGCACAGCACAAAATACAAGCTATTTGCACCAAGTTCAATACGAGTTTTTTTTAAATAAACACTTCACTGCACCTGCATTGATGATGATGGAGAAGCAAAACGAATAGTGTGTAAAAATGTCGGCCATACAGCCCCCAACCAGGCGTGCTGAGTAAAGATCGACTTTCGTGGTGCTTAAAACGTTTCCCAAAAGTTTGTGATGCATATTCAGGAAACAACATTGCTTACTTACTGTTTGTAAAAAACATTCCGTAACTCAGAACCGATTTTGTTTAGTTTTCGTCAACAGATGTTCTCAGGTAAACGAGCAAATTTCACCGCCTTTCGCATTTAATAGACTGTCTTGTTCAAGGGAGAAATTGTACATTCAGCACTATCGGAAAATATACTAATTTTTCTGAAATCTCCGGCAAATGTCTTGCATGGAGGGAGCCGCAAATTGGGCAGGCCGGCGATGGACTTTTGAAGACGTTTTAAGATTCTTTTTTGAACGGAGATGGTATACTAATGGGTGTTTTTTGTTTCCATGCACCAACCTACAAAATACACACATACGAATTTTGGTGCTACTGTCTACGTTACTTGATAAATTGTCTTGCCAACCAGGCTACAGATAATTACTTATCGTAACACCGTATGTAACATAATAATAACATAAGTTGTATAACACAATTAAGGTGGATTTTTTATTTTAGCGCGGATAATCGGTAATAAGATCAGAAGCGCATAAAGCACAGGCTAACCCACAACTTATTTTGTGTTCATTAGGTGGACCGAGGAACACGCCGTTTAGCATCGGCCGGCTGGTATTAAGCCGCCAACATTTCAGCACCTTCTGACTGCCTGTATTTGCTTTGTGACGTTTGACTTATTTAGGCAGTCACACGACCCGTTAGAAGCCATGGTGTTCCTCCTCGAATAGCTACAAACAAGAAGACTAGCAAAATTTGAGGGCTGATAAAATTTAGAATTGATGCAGAAAAAGGTTACTTCATTAGGGCATGATCCACTTCCGCGGAACAAGCTGTTTTTAGTAGCTATGTTTGTAATTAATTCATCATATTCAAGAAGTTCAAAAGTAGCTAGTTCCGAGATAGTTGAAGTGATGATTACATTCAACAAAAGTGGCAAAGACTTCGTCTAAAAAAAGCTGTGCGCAGTATTAATTAACCGTTAATAAGGTAATAAAATATGAAAGCGTTGAGGTGGTCAGCCTGGTCTCCTCATACATTTCTGACCACATCAGTTTAAAGCCCTAACAGGACATTGATATCCTTGCATGCGATTTTCACGACTATCATGCACTCACTTAAAATGGTCATCATGTTCTTAATGCCGTATCAAGGATAGTTCAGACTATGGAAGTAATTCACACGTTTTTTGCAATAATCGCGGTCACGCTTGTAAGGCGAACAGGTTTATTAGTGCAGTATAATCAACATTAGTGTTTCGGTTTTCGGTTTAAAAATAAGTTTGTGTGTGCTGACCTGAAAAGGACGGCCTGACAGTTTATCACTCAATGACCTCGACAAAACTGTCGGTAAATAGCTCCAATTCCTGTCAGTGCCTGTACCAGTTGGTTCAAACACACTCTTGATCGCACCACGGCACTGTTGAAACCGAACTCGGATTGCTTCCTTGCTAGTATTGCAATTCTGGACATCACGGCGTCACAGCACTTCACATCTCCCCTGAAAGATTTCACCACATGTTGACGTCTGTTGCTCGAAACATTCCAAGGCGCATCCCAAGCGCGCCGGCCAAACAAAACAAGGTCTGCTTATCCAAATACGCCGCTATCCAGACTGACCACGAAAACCGGGAAGGTAGAGAGTCTAGTCAGCTGGATGGGCCGTGGAAAGAATCATACAAAGGAGAGTGTGGCACGCCTTCAGCGCTCCGCAGTACTACAAACAGCTTCTCTCAACCAGTAGACACACAGGTGGCCAGCCAAGCTGCCGAGATTGATTGGGCAAATTACACCAAGGAAATACGGCCACTCAGTGGACAATATATTCCAGTTCTGGACAAACTCAGGCTTGAATTTTACTTCTGGGTGCTCTGTGACTTTGTCACTACCTGGTGTCTACATTTGCCTTGTGTTTGTTTGTTTGCCAAATTGCATACTGACCATCAGAGCTATATAATTCAACCGTCCTTTCTTCCGATTTTGTTTTAGTATTGGACGTGCTTCGTAGAGTCACAAGGCTGCTGCCTGTTTTGCTGTTATATCGAGTGAATCTAAGTTTCATTCAGGGTATATTTAACCTTGGAAGATTTACATTTGGTCAGGCACGATCCAAGTGTGAAATCGGCCAAGATTTTTCCAACATCGTCACCCGAGTAGAAAAATTTGCACAGTTTTTTGAAAACTCTGTAGTGGTTATTCCCTATTCTGAAGTCTACGGGTGCAAAGAAGAGGGCCAGGGAGATCATCTCTCATCGTGGTAACGAATAAGGCACTTGGGTTACCGATTCACTCAGCGGATTATCAAGTCCATAAAAACGTAGTAAACGATTTAGTATTTGCTGATGACTAAGCGATACGCGCTAAAAGTCAGATTTTCCCTTAAAGGGAGACTTGAAGATACCGAATTTGGATAGCGAAGAGTTGATATCAAGTTTACCGATCAAACCATGACAGCAGTGAGACGTTTCGAAGACCAAGGACACCGAACGACCGCATTTATTTATGTGTGTGCCCGCACAAGCCGACAGAAAACGTAACACATTTAGGCGCCTCACCGACTTTCAAGTACAGAGCAGTTGATACCCGACCACAACAGTTGCTTGTGCCGCACAATTAGATAGCGGACGGTCCACTGAAACTGCATCAGAGACGTGTATTACAAGTAACAGCAGGATGTCAGAGCTAACACGCTTTCTCTTGCTTCGCCTAATCCACTAAAACAGCAGGTTAGTCAATTAGATCTTGACTGGCTGCTTCTACCAAAGTAAATCCGAACAACATTCGTGAAACGCATGGAGGGTGAGTATCTGAAAACTGACTGCAGCAACCACGATGCAGAGGAAAAAATGCATGAAAAAGGATGTAGTGTCAATTGCAAGGCGATGCGATTAATGCAGCCACATTTTTTGATTTCTGCCGTCGGACACAGGTTTAAAGTGCATAAATGAGCACCAAGAAAGAAATGGTTTCTTAGTTAGGTGACGGTCTACACACCATCGGGGATGGGTAAGTGTTGCGTGAGGTATATCCGTTGGTTTTATCAAATCAGTGGCTAGTGTTTCCGGAACTTATGTATTTGGAGTATCTGTCCGCGGTTCCGGAGGAAACTAGTCAGGTGGGTAGTTCAAAACATCCGGCGTGATCAAGAGCCCAGACATACTTTTGTCATTTAAACTGTGGCCAGTCCAAGTATCTGACGCATATTTTGCAGTCCTCCTGGATGCTTGATGTGTCCAACAAGTTACAGGTGATCGTCAAGTTGTCCGGTTTGTCTAAAATATACCGCCATCTTGAAATTGAGATTGCCCAATCTAATCGTGGTTCGGTTTTTTGAGCAACTGTATATACTATGGTCTTAGATAGGAGTGGGGTAATTGTGTAGCAGGGGGAGGGGTAGCACTACAGTCAACATGTTGTTTCCTCGTTTCACCACTGCGTGTCATCGACTGTGATGTGATTTTCTCGGCCGAGAAACGACGACTATTTCGTACTGAAAGATTTTGAAGTAAACATAATCTAGTGAAATGATAATAAAAAATGAGCTTAAGCTTCTAGAAGTTGAGTGGCTTGGTCGTTTTTGAATATTTAACGTACGGAGCGTCATTTCTTGTCCTTAAGTGGTAAGAAGCAGAATGCTACAAACTGTTGGTTACCTAATCCTGCATCAAAACGTTCTGATATAAGTTTACCGAAATTCAGTGCAGTGTGGCTTATTTAACGGGAGCTTTTACCTGTTTGATAATAAAATCAGACCAGCTGACAATCACCTACAGCACGAATCACAAAAAGGCTTAAAAGAGGCAAATATCTGAACATTTGGTAAATCGCTAGATGTAACAAATGTGGATTCAAAACATGTCTGCAGGAAAATACATATTGACAATCAGCTGGTAACGTAATATATAAAAACTCAACGCGAACGCTCATTGCTTTGGCGCTTTGTATTTTTGTATTATTTATTATTTATTTATTTATTTATTTATTTATTAATACCGCCGTTGTAAAGAATTCTGCACCTACCGGGAAATTTTATTTGATAGACTATCTCTAAATAAACTCTGCTACTAATAGATAAAACGAGTTTTGTGGACGTACATTCATCAGGAACGTCTCCTTCGTCTAGAGTGTTGCAAAACGTTGGACATCGAATAAATGCTAACTCATTAGTTTACATGAAAATGGCCGAATTACATTTTATATGCACAACTCTCCAATGGTTAACGTAGGCTGTGATAATTTAGCCGACCTCTGATTTACTCCAGTCAACCGCAGGTTGAATAATGATTCAGATTTCGTGAAGTGGTTCAGCTGTTGTCGCACACTCCTTAAACAAGCCTCAAGCAAACGGCCAAAAATTATTCTTCACTACATTTCGGAAAATAATATAGGGCGTTATTTAAAACACCTTGGACGTCAGAACGAAAATGTCTTTTAGGAACATTGCTGTGCCTGAAAATTACACGGTTCTTACAAATTTATGATTGCAACTCTGCGGTTGTAAGAGTCTCCAGTCTTTAACACTAAGAGCGCCTGCCAGTCAGCGGAAACCCGTTTTATTTTTCCTGTCAGTCGGCAAGACACGGAACCTTTCATAGAAAACGACTGAAACAAAATACACCCACATCTCCTCAGCATGTCAAAGAAATACAACTACTGCTTTCAAATTCCTAAATTCCTAGTCTCAGCATTTGGGCACAAAAATATTTTTTCTACGCTTGTCCCGCCAATCATCTATTTGAAGAGCCAAAGCACCCAAAGCATAGAATACGGATTACCTCCCCGTATATCTAGGTGAATCTTAAAGTATCTGCGTCCGGTTGATAAACGTCACGAGCTGTAAACTGAATAATTGTTTCATTTGTTCGTTATGACAAAAATCTCAGTTAAATATCTGCTATATAATATGGACTATGAAATTTCTAACACACAGATGTTCTCAAAAATTTCGTCATGCCCATCTGCTCCCCCGAGTGTTTACATCAAAGGGTTTGTCCTATTCTAAAAGCGATGGAAAGTATTGAACTGGAACCCACATTCCGGCTTCCATAAGACGATCACTTACTTGCTGTTGTTCTTGTAGATGCTGAAATAATTCAAAAGATTACGAGCGTTTTTATGTCGCTCAGAACTTTTCCCCAGAATGTGTGAATGCTTCTATTTTTTCCGGATTTATACGCAGCAAAATCTTCCCTTACGGTAATGCCAATTTTGAGCGCTATTGAGATATTAGGCTTACGCTCTTCACACAACAACCAACCAACTCAACAAAGCCACGCAGAAAATATACTGACGGTATTATGGGATTTTCAGTTTTGAAGTTCGAATTTGCATTTGCAGCTGTTTCATTTGTATCGCGAATGACAATAATTGCATTTCACTTGGACATCTAATGAGGTCACCGCTGAAAAACCGCCCAAGCTGTTATTTAAATGTTTAGCGCTTTGGATGCCGGCTTCTGATAAGACGTGTGGGTAACTCACACCCAGACCTGATGTAACACCTTTCTCAATATAACCAACATCTTTGATGCTCCTGGCCTTAAGGCGCAAGCAGCCTTAAACAAATGTGGCTTTCAGTGAATTCTTCTGAAGTAAATTTTGGACCGAAATAATTCTGAGGCTAAACCTAAAGCTGCTCACATTTAATTCAAAATTCCAAGGTTTTCAATAATGAAGGGTATAAACAAACAGTTTTTCCTACAAAAGATTTTGGACGCACGATCAGCAAATATTGGAGTAGTTTTCACTATAGTTATTTTAGCACGTTTGATGGCCACACAGTTTGCCACTTAGAAAAATGTTCTACGCACTAGATTGTTTTGGGGTTCATTATTAGGCATATACAAGTTTCACAATGGCTGATCCCATCGTCAACCAATCACGAAGATCTTCCCCGATATTTTAAACGTTCACTCTCAAATTGGCTTTGAGTTTTGCAAACTTTTATTATGATGCAGCAGTTAACGTTTAAATGGCTCCACGCATATAATTCCTGATATGCAACGTTTTCTCTCACCTGGTACATTCTTTATGGCTGAAAAATGGGTCACATTTGGGCGAGACGCAATTAACCGTTCTTGGAGACATAAAATATTTCTTCACAAAATGTCAAAATCCGTAAAGTGTTAAAAACGGCATTAAATTTGTAACTTACCAGCTTGCCTGGGTTTTGGTACGGCTTAGAATAACACGAATTTTTCTAAGACCATTCACGTTTTTGCTGCTTTTACACTGACAGTGTTTGGTTTGAAATCATCATACCGCTTTCAAAAAATTGAAGCCACAACATAAAGCAAACGGAGCCTGAATAATGCATAGCATTTTCTTATGTATTGAGTGTAATAAATAACGAAGAGTGCAGTTTCAATCCGGCTAAATTACAGCCTTTGTTCATTTTCCTATGGTCGTTGGTTAACACGAAATGTACACCGGCCGGAATTGATGAACAGTCATACTCTTTCATGATTTTTTATCGTGTTCGTTATTGTTCTCTTACAAATTTGGGTAGCACTACGCCACAAAAAGCTTTTTTTCAAAAAAATCGTGTGGCAATCGAAGATAAATACAGAGAAAACTGATAGAGTATCCGAAACATGTATTTTGTCGAAAGTTGTATAAGAATCTTCGCAAGGTTCATCGAAGACAGTTGCCTTGAGAAGCTTTTTCACAACGATTCGTCTACCTGCATGTCTCAACATGTCTGAGCCCAAATAGAATCTGTTCGAAAGTTGCGAAATCTGTACAAAACAAAATGCGGGGTCACCTTCTGGAAGAAAACACAATACAGCTCGCATTTTCGCATTCATTACTACTGAGCAATCTAGAGGGATTTTGAGGTATTTTGCCTCGTTTTTGACCAATTTGGATAGAGATTAGATCAAGCTAATTGACCAATAAAGCCGCATCACACGCCCGAAGGAGAAACTACAAATGATATTGGGTCCAACTCCATCAGTCAGAAATATGATTTATAGGGACGTTGTGTATATTCTGGTACACAATGTTACTATTTCTACTCAGCGAAGGTTGTGAATAAACGTTTTTGTAAATAAACATAGTTTTTCAGTATCTGATTATTACCAAAGACCCTTAAATTCAAACGGTCCCTCCAGTTCTAGAAGGGCCAGGTTGAAAGTGCTGAATTGGGGGTAGTATTTAGCAATGCATTAGTTGTCATGAACATTTTCACGCTTCTGAATCTGCTACGGAATTCGCAGGTGCAAAAGGATGCGTTATTGCTCTACTGTCTTCGTATAACAGAGCAAATGGCTTCTACTAAGTGATATTTGTCCCGCAAGAAATCACAGGGTCATTGTGCAACTCTTGTGGTCTTACTGGGAAAGGCCAGTACCCCGATTATCTATGAAACGCATCACGCTATTTCCAATTAACCAGAAGCTAATTTTGTATAACCTGTTTTGCTAACCGCATCGTATAAGCACGCCTATGTCCTCCCTGCGACAGAAGCAGAGACCCATCCACTGTAGAATTGCAGGAATTCAATCCACGGAGGGGGGAATCTGAACATGTACATCGATGGCATGTACAAACGAATATATTTGCAAACCAGAGGACTAACCAAATAAGCGCCGGTTTACCACGCTTTCGGCATGACAGCGGCTCACGTCGTTCGAAATGTTCCAAAAACTACCAAGATACAAACTGGAAGAGATGGCACGTTCACTGCTTTCAAGTTTGGTTTACGTTTGGTCGACGTACTTCAAGTTACCGGACAAGTTACCAATATGTTACCGGGTTCCGGAAATCCTATAGCTTGGAGCGCCGCGTTCAGCAGCTGTTTAACAGTTGTGCATCAACGTTCATTCAGCTCGATGAGTGTGACCTCAGTGATCGTTTATACCACCAGAGTTATTACAAGTGTTAAACCCTTACTTTATTTGCAAACCGGGAAGCCGTTGGGTCGATACTGGTAATCTATTTGCTACACTGTAAATGAAAACAACGGCTCGTTTGGATTGATGATGTGCCGATTGTCAAATAAGCGATACCCCTCTGAGCTTCATGCTGAACCGTTGAGTCTAACGAAGCGCCGGTGAGAGAGATGCCCACATCGCTTAGAAGATTGCCGCGTCGGCCGCCCGACGTATTCCTTTGAACACTAGCTATAGAAAATACGCAACCACATTTTGGGTGAGGACTAGCATCTTTCCTTTGAGGTTTAAGATGGGGAAGGCATCGTTTGTATAACAAAGCCACAGTATTCAACGGGAAATGTTCACTGTAGTGTTTGAAACAAGCGGTAATTTCGCCAAAAGGTCGCCTCTATATGGTCGACTAAAATATATTTGCATTTTCAATGGTTGTGAAAGGCTGTTTGATAGGACGTTTAGAAATATTCTTGGTTATAAATCTATCCGGGTAACTATTGGATCAGAGCATGTCAGTAATGTATTGCGGTTCAGAGTCCAGTGAATCACTAGAACAAATATGCCCCGCTTGGTACCTCAAAGTATAAGGCTTCTTTTCTGTCTCAGTGGCATAAAGGTTTTGTACTGTTTCGTCCACATGAGCTTTTTGTAAACAAACTTTTGGATTGAATTGGTGGCCGTTTGCACTGTTCCAAAAACTGCGACACAGTTCTTTACCAGACAAAATGTGATGCGAACCTGAAACCAGCAACTTGAGCAAACCTGGTCTGAATATTTGTTCCATGCTACCCGGGTGCATGTGCGGTGGTGGGGCTAATAATGACCACATGGACGCGCAGTAAATGTGTGTTTCACGGCACAATAGGGACACGCGAATGCATCCATCGATTCAGGAGGCCCATGATCAGAGAATTCATTTTGGTTGAATGCACATGTACAGCATCATGATGCCATGTCGTTCAGATTATCCGTAACATGGGATGGTGCTGCGAAACCGTCTTCCGGTTTTATTCCGAGGCATTAAATACTTTATTTGCACTAATTCATTTCATTAGGATGGCAGACGAAGACATTTGTTTTAAAAAACAATTTCATTGTAGTACTGCGCTAAATTAATTATTCGTACAAGTACCCGTGCAGCTTACGTGGTTTCCTTGGAACAGCATATTCGTCCTCTTTTATAATAATGTGAAAGAATTAGTAAGTAATAATTGATTACTTTTGTTTGCCGTATTGTTCATGGGAAGTGTATCAAACAATAACACCGCCTAAACGCTATTTTTACGATTCCAAATGTACAGTGAACTTGTTTTTTTCTTTTCAGAATGGCAACCGCACCAAGCTATTCAGAGCGGGATAACCTACGGAAAAACACCAGTAGAGTCATGTTCTTTTGATGTTTTTATGTAAAAACAGTTCTAAAGGGAGCGGAAAACAATGCCACTGTGTGTCAATGAGGACGGAGACAGATATCCATTCATAAACGGATTTAAGTTGCACACGTTTTACAAGTTTGAACCGTATAAGTTTGTTTACGTAATTGAACGTAAATATAAAAGCAAGTACAAACAAAAGTAGGATGCCGCCTCAAAATTATTGAAAAAGTTGCGCCAAAATTCTGTCGGACTATGTTCCAACATATGTGCATGAAAAAAGCCTCAGTGCTTGCTTGCTTTATTGAGCATAGATACGCAATACAACTGTGGTGTAACGAACAATTTCTTGCACAGGGTTTTAAACACCATCGTGCATAGTAACCTTACCGCAGTCGTTGTTGTTGGAATGAAAGAACGCAAGCTTTCCATTTTGAAGCCTAGCATTACTATATTGATTGCGTCAAACTGTGGCTGGCCTGCGCAGATTTCTAATTATCTGAATAATTCCACATCAAGAAGTGATAAACTGTCTGTCTCCAAAAGAACAGGAAACACTGGTTATATTTTACAGCCAGGGTTAACCATTGGAATATCCAGCCTGTAACCATGGGAGAATTTTTGCTAAAACTTAATTCACATTTCGTTCAATACTTATTTGCTTGGCGTCAGATTGAAAATCAAGTCATTAGTTTAGACTTATGCCTAGTTTTCGGACACTATGATCGTGTATGACTAAGGTTGTTGGGTGTTCACGTCCTCAACACTGAGTGTACCCGCTTGTCAACCGAAATCCGTTTGACTGCTTCAAAACGGGGGACCTTTCATGGCAACTGCCTGAAAAAAAATAAGCCAACAGCTACTCAACATACCGAAGAAATACTACTACTGTGTTTAACTTCCAAAATTCCTAACCTTTACAGTTGGCTACCACACAATTTTTTCAGCACCTGTTTCGCCAATCAGCTAATTGCAAAGCCAAACTACCAAAGCACAGAAGGCTGGTGCTCTCACCGTATGGCCCGGTGAATTTTACTGTATCTGCTTCCGAGTGATGAACGTCATGAGCTGCATTTCGGGTAATTAATTCATTTGTTCCTCATGGCCACATCTCGGCTAAAGATCTGGTCTATAATATGGGTTATGCAGTTTCTAGCAGAGAATTGTTCTCGAAAATGTCGCCATGCCTGGAATTTTTATGTGTCACCCTTGAAAAAAATCCAACAGCTTCCATTCAAAAACGGATAGAACTCATGATTTGATAGGTGTTGAACTGGAACCTCCACTTTATCCCCGCAGGCAACATGATGGTGTTTGGTTCGCATAAAACAATTACTTACTTCCTGCTTCTCCCGGAACTGTTGAAATAATACAGGCAATTCTGAGTGTCATTAAGTATCTGAGAACGTTTGCCAGGAACACTGTGAGGCCCCTTATTTTGACTTCTGCATTCCTACACAGGCAAATCCTCCCGTAAGGTAAAGCCAACAAAAAGCGCTGTTGAGATATCAGGCTTACTCTTTTGAAACCACAACCAACCTGCTCTTTTTTGGTATTTCGGATGTTGACAAAGGCACGATACCTTTCTGCCCCTTTCTATTCAGGAAATGCTTTTCTTAGTTGACAAGCCCGGTGTGCAGCTTCTAAGAGATTGCTTTGAGCATTATTTTCCAATAAACTCCACCACACTAAACTGCGTTATTTAGTTGCGTTTAATGTTACGATTTAGAAAAGAATTTATTGTCGTCAAAGTTGCTTTCGTTTTAACCATATTAACCCGGAACTTTCCAGATCATACCTTCTTGTTTAGGTACTCTTGGAGAGTGTTTGACCAATCATGCGCAAACCGCTCCATTGTTAAAGGTAAACACGTTCATATCGTCCAAGTTTGGGGAACGCATATTCATTTGAAAAGCGCAAACGCAACGCAAGCCACTAACGAGCAAGCAGCCAAACTAAACTTTGTTGTTGAAATAGCTTTCCACGACGTACCAATCACCTCTGGCAACGTTCAGCCATAAACGTTCCCTGTCGAGTGTGTGTTACTGCGCTCCAAAAATTGGCATCAATCTTGGATCTGGCTGCTCAGTGCGCTCGTTTACTTTACTGAAGTTAGATGGTTGGTCTTCTTCTGTGATCAGATGCACATATCATTTGCCTGTATTTTCCATATAAGCCAGGTAGCGCAGGCCAATTGAAATCAGTAAAACATCAGCGAAGTATGACGCGAATGTTTTGTTCGCATAAGATATAGGACACAATTTCATTTTCCATTTGGTGTTTTCCGTTGCAGCACAGACCTGCACGTTGTAACTACGAGTTCCATGTAGCACAACTGCGAAATTTGATGGCACAGGTTTTGCTCAAGTTTTCTAACGACACGCACCGCTAACGCGGATATTTTGCTCATAATTGTTCAAAGCATATAACGTCTGAATAAATCAATGTAAGCTATGTGACTGAGATCACAATTGCCGCTGTTCTACATTTGAATATGCCCTTCTTGAAACCCACAGTGCTAAGACTTTCTACATTTTTTATAACTGTCATAGTTTGGCGTTTCCGTGCAAAATAGAATTTAAAGAAATCAACATAGATGACCGTCATTATGCGTATAGTTGTACACATTTATCAGCCAAGCACGCAAGGTGGATGCTAGTGCTGCTCATCAGCAAAATAAACATACTACCAATTTTATCGGTGTTTTTGTTTCTCAATGGACCTTAGAAGCAAAACAGTTCTTATGCTTGCACGGTTGCTTGTTATTACGCAACACACTATTCTTTCATTTTCATTTCTCCGTTATCACGTCGCACTACGTTTCACCATAAAGTTGGTGTCCCGTAGATTGAGACCCCGCGTATTCCAGCATACAGACACTCAACTTATGACGTGAAATATCTAGCATGAACGTTCGGCTACTAAGTCAAACTTTGAAACATGTCAATTTAAAGTGTCCTTATTTTAGACACCATTTAAATAGAATAAAATACACTGGTTCTGCGGCACGTCTTATGCCAGATAAAATGAAATTTGCTAAGTTGCGTAGTTTTACTCTGGTTCGGGATTGCTGCAGCTTTGCACTAATTTGAAACACCAATGCTTCAAAAATGATATGTGAAATCTATATTTTCTGTGATACATTACAGGGTAATATCATATATGTGCTAAACATGAGATTCCTGTTTGAGTTAACATACTTGTGCCAAGTCTTCTTTATCAACAACTTACCAATTATTAAAATCGCAAACATTGAACAGACTAATAGGAGACTCATGCTAACAGAAACTGCTTATCACAGTAAAATTCAAAACTGTACTGAAACAACCAAACAGTTTAAGAGCTTATTTATTTAACCCAGCGTTTGGTTACTTGCTGAAAAATATCAAAGGCTACGGTAGCGTGTGTGTGTGCTGGGTACACAGTGTACAACCGTAGTTGGTTGAAAATAGGTGGTTTACCGTGATTGGTGAACACCACGCAAACTAGCTTTGCACTAAAACCGTACAACAAGCTGTGTTCATTTGTTTGCTCAAAACTTGTTTCTTTGTCAAAGCGTACTAAACTTTCATCTTCTAAATCACAAACGTTATTGATGAGTGACCTAATTGCAGCATGTAGTATATTCAACCGGGCGAATGCTGCACATAAATATCGCCAGATTTTCGTAGAAACGCATGCAGATTAGTTGTAAACCTATATCTGTAGAATTCATTAATTTTCTACTACGTGCAACCCTACATTAATGGGCTCGTTCATCGTTGAATATGGGCAAAACCAGACGCCAGACGAGGATGCCTAAAAAGCGCTGTAGTCTCCAGCTTTTCTGGAATAACTCTTCGATAAGGCAGCCGAAGGTTACATGTTTGGTTAGTTTGAGAACCTTCCTATCAAGCACAAACAACAACCGTCAGAAAGCGTAAAATTACTCAAAGGTTAATGCAGCTGACCGCTACACAAATAAATGCGGCGAAGACCTTTGACTCTGTGTCTAGCTCCCGTATCAACTGACGCATGTACCAGCTCAAACATGGCCTATCGGAAGATTTAGCTTTGATTTATGAGAACTCTGCGGGCTGATGGCAACAGAGTTTGGAAGAATTTTTAACGCGAAATAGTAATGGGTAAGTGTTTTTTTATAATACGCGTGCTTTTGCCGGAAATAAAGTAACCAAACTTCAAGCGCAGTGGTTTTTTAATACAAAATACAGTTAATCATTAGAATTAACTCTTGTAGGTGACCATGGAAGTAGGACTTGAATAAAATTAAGCCAGTGAATTTTATTTTCAGGAAATGGAGGTCATTGTGATTTATGTTTCAATAGGATAAACTACTGATAGCACAGCGTTCAAGTCAACAAAATGGATGAAATGTCACACTGTTGCATTCTGAATCACAGAATTGCAGCAATGTATAACGACTACAAATGTGCTGTCGTACGCCATGTGTAGTTTGAGAATATGTATGGGTGTATGTGCGCGTGCGATTGAGCCACCAAACCGTTGCCCTTGTGACGTCAGTTATAAGTCGAGCTCAAAATTGCGGTAACGCTTCTAGAATTGATGTCTTTACAATGCAACATTCCACGATTTTGAACTGCCACTCATGCTTATGTATGTAGATTATTTCGTATTGTAATCATACATGTATCAGCAAAAATGGGCAGTCGTTGTTTTGGTTTTACAAAGAGAGTTTCATTGACATGTAGGCAAATAATGTTGCCCTCCAACCAGAAATGATTCCGCAAAGAATTCTGGTTTGAAGGACATTCCAAAAGCAGAATGATGAAGATGGGAAAAAAATGCATCCTGCTTCGCCCAGCGGCAAACTAAAAAAAAGATTCCATTGCCGCAACTTAATTAAAGTGACAGGGTAAATTGACATGATGAAAGAGAATTGCATGCGATATTCCAAGTAGCCGTACAATATAGTTCATCGAACAAAACGTCGTATAATTAACAGCCACCGCCCGTTAACAACACGCCTATGAATTTGGTTAATAGCTGAGATGGTCGAGGAAATTTGGCCATCATTTCCTTCGACCACCCCTCTAGTCTCAGCTGAGAATACAGGTTTTATCGAGACAAACCGAACGCACTCAGCTATGTAGACGTCCTCCAAAATATATAGTGTTGTTCTGCTGGAAGAAAACCTCCCATTGAGGGTCAGTTTTAAGTACCCAATAAAAGGCGTTGTTATCGTTATTTCTGAATACTGGTGAATTGTGTTCAGCAACTGTTTGTAGCTCATGTGGCTCTCGGTCCGTCTGATTAGCTTAACAAGTCGCGGTTACCAGGATGCCAGTAGCGGCTTGTCGCCAATCTCTCAGCGAAACTTTAGGCAACGTTTACGCTATCACACAGTCTAATATTGTATTTGGTGATAAGACAAATTTTGCTGAATTCAAATGTTACGAAATGGCACATATTCTTCTTGTGGAGAACATTCAGCATTCTGACTAAGGCAGTCCGTTTAGCCATGCGTAAACATTGGTTATCGTTTGAACAAAAGGCACAACGATTAATCACCGGCTGCTCAGAGGGGAACTATCCTGATGCCTAACGCCTCGATACCCCTAGCAAGAGGAAAATTATTCAAAGTTATTTTTCAATGGACGGCCCGCGGTTACTGAATATGTTCATTTTACTACAGCATATTCATGAAAGCAAACAGTTCGGAGTCCGGCCTTTGGTAGAGAGCAGCAAAATTGATATAAACACTACCACACTTAACCCCGAGTCAATGCGCATCCTTTACTGTTTGCTGCAATTCATTAGCACAAAAAAGTCGTTTTATCCTTCGCAAGCAAGCGATACAGCAAACTATTGCTGCCAGATTGTCTGTTTTTAGATGATTACTGCTATCTGGACGAAAGAGTCCCTTGGTTTACCGAAGTCCTCAACTGATTTGCAGGTGGAATTACTGGGGCTGGTTGAATTAAATTCCTATACCGACGTGACATTTCCAAGTCCTTTTGTTCCTAAAAAGACTCAGGTGTTGTTTAGAACCACGGTAAATCTAATAATATTTGACGAAAATAATTAAATTTACCTCGACCGACGGCGTACTAAATTACTATCCCTCAAACGGGAGAAATAGCGTGCACTGTTACTAAAAAGTTAATCCGTCTGATGTCAGCAGAAATGAATATGTTTTAGGAAACCATTTTTCGGAAACATCCTTTTGCGTGACGATGTATAATGCGCAGATACATGCTGAAACTGAAAAATCTGAAGGATTTGGTGGGATTTATGAAACAAGGAGCTATGCGTTGCACATTTCAAGGCTTAATTTCGTGAAAGATATTAGCTTTGCACATAACGAATAGAGAAATCCTGCTAACAATTTGATTGATAAATCTCTCCAACGTGATGATGTCTCCTTGTGTACTAGATACTCTCAACCGGAATCACTGTGCATACAGACGAGAATTTCTTGGAGGGGAAATTGCGCAACTGGACTTTTTCAAGTCAATACAATAAAAGTTGCCATGCTTCTATTTGCAATGATGTTTGTTTAAAATACAAAATGTGATACGGCTTGACTGACCCTAAATGACTGAATGTCACTTCCCGGAAATAAGGGTCAGCATGATATAGTCCAGAAAAGCACAGTGTTCAGGTCAACAACCCGGGTGAGATGACAGATTGATGCGACCCGCTCTGCGGAGGTAAATTTTAATTCAACGTCTGCAAAGGTGGTGTTGTATGCCACTACAAGAATAACAGACTCTCAACTACTACTGGCAGATTTAATTGAAACACCACTAGCTCAGGAACCTGTTTCTATCCGTCATTTGCAAAACTGTGCTCGCAAGATATGATCAGTCGTGTAATAATCGCACAAACAGGTACAATATTGCAATTAAATTTCATCTCTACGAACAGCGTATATATTTCTTGATGGATGTGGACAAAATGCAACGAAACGTTAGCTCACAAAGCGCTCTGTCGAAAAGTTGAAAAGAACAGTTTGAGGTTTTTAGGACGAGACTAGAAAGCAAGATCTGTAAAATATTAGGTTCTTGCACATCACACTAGAAGTTCATAAAGGTCAACTACCTTAACCCTGAGAGCGTTAGAGCAATACCCATCTGTGAGCACGTTGCTTACTTCGTGAATTTGCCCGAAAAAGCCACAGTGATAGTAAATTAAAAAACCTGATCCTCCATCAGCCGGAGTTGAATGAACTACAGTTGATATTTGCCCAAAAGTTTAGCTAGTCTATGTGGATAAGCCGAAAACACTGCACAGTTGTTTCATGCTTATTGAGAATCAGCAGCAGTGCGAATTGCATAGAACCTAAGTACATGTTGATCGTGCTGTGCGCGTGCTAGCAGCTGTAACCCCAAACTTTCGGACACAATTGGGTGCTTGGCAGCATAATTCACCCGCACCTAAACAGTACATAATGCCACTCAACTTTCACCAAAACAAATGATATCACATGATCACCAGCTGCAAGGCTTCTTTTGTGGCGACTTCTTAGACGAATTTTCATCCATCCCGTAAATTGTCCTTTCTTCTGAGCTGCTTAGGTATTTCTGTTGGCGTGAGGGGCGTTTGGAGTTTTCAATTTTGATTTTTTTCATCTGGATATGTTAATTCCATACGTACAAGCCTCAAAGCTTTCTACCACTGTTCATCCTTGTTGAAGATGATGAACATTGCAGTCCCAAAGGAATCGAAGAATGCTTCTCACGCACCATCTTCATCCCACTGAAAGGATGCCCAACCTTACGAGCACAACATCGTTACTCCGTAAATAGTTCAGGGTGGATGTGAAACTAGCATGCGCGATGTCGTCATTGAATGATCCAGCGTTCACAAGACCACACAACGTGGATCCCTTTCTCGAATGGTGATTAGTGTTAAATGAAGTATAAGCGCTTCAATTACAATGCTAGTTAGCTGCTCGGGTCGGAACGTAACACTCAAACTACCAGAGTGCATGTGTCGTGTTCTAAGCTGCCTGCAGTTTCGTCAGTTGCACGTTGCCATCGATTCTCAATAAAGGTGGAACACTTCTGGATTATCTTCTTAACTTTCGAGACAGTAGCACTTTACTCACAAGTCGGTGGATTTCGAACCTGGTCAAGCTTACAAAATGATTTATAGTGTGTTAGCGAGATATAAAGTATTGTCTTCCTATATATTGAGATAAGGGCTAGTGTCAAAATTCGTAAGGATGAGCAGAAACAGAAGCCGGGCATATCAATAATCTCTGTTAGTAAACGAATCAACCTAGTTCATTAGTTCATTAGTTCCCTTTT
>SJOL01005420.1:63457-90643 GCA_004794785.1 Opisthorchis felineus
TAAGTGTGAGAGCTATGTATCTCCGGGGCTAGTCTGATAGACTCTGACAGCAGCTGCGCCAAACGCGATGGCCCTTGGTTACACATTGTGTATCAGTCAGATAAACTTTATTCATATCGGCATTTGAGAAATGAGAAAAACATCCTAACGACAATGTGACATGTTAGGAAAAACGGACGCAACTAATCGATGGAAATTGGAGGTTGGAGAACGCTCTCACCAACACTACTCATTCATAAGCTAACGGGAATTAATATCGGGTGTAAAAGGACTACATATGGTAAGCCTGTATCGCGAATAAATTAGTACCTACACAAGTTCAAGCAGTTCTGTGCTGCAAACTCTTCGTGGTATTTGAGAACGCATACAATTATTCGCACATATGCACAAAGAATTTGTCGCCCGAGAAAGTTTCAGCAGGATTGGGTTTTACGAGAGCAAGGACGGAAAAATGTTTGCTTCCCTTAGTCCGTTTTTTTCGAATATTTCATCGGCTGCTTGACGCAAATATCTGAGGTTGAGGCTTTTTGTATATCAGTGTAGTCGCCAATGAATTTTTGCTGTCTTACTGAGGAAGATTTGAAAGAAGTTACTATATGTAAAAGAAATTATTGATCAATTTCCAATCATGCGCATCCCCATTGGTCCAAATTATCCAAAGTTGTGCTTGTAACTGCAAGCATAAAGTCACCAGGAAAATATTTCACAAAGTTTCTGCTTTTTTGATTAGCAATATTTGCATGGGTTTGCCGTTGCTAGTTTTCTCGCCAACCGATGCAACGCGGTCGTTTTATTCGCCCATATTCAACGGCAACTATTCAACCTCCAGCTACTTGAAAGAAACGTGAGGTAGTATTCGGTATGCGCATGGATTTTGGTGTTACATTTGTTTCTCGACCTCACTAGTTATGTGCAGTTTCGAAAGGGGAGTCCCGGTCTCTGTCCATCAAAAGATATTGATTTGGAAGTCGTCCAACCCTGTTGCCTGTGTAGTGGGCCTAATCAAAATTCAATGCCGGAAATTTACAGGCCAGTATATCAGCATCGTTTTGTAGCCATCCGTACCCGCGATACATACAACTCTCCAAAGCTGGTAAAATAGTCACCGAATAAATCAACCAACAGCCTCTGATTTTGCGAGCATTCAAATTGAGTCGAAAACATTGCACCAAACACCACGATTGCAACGGTCATTTTAAAACGTATTAATTTTCATCGTAATATCATTAAAGTTTCCTTGTTTTATACCTTCCGTTCCACCTCAGGTGGAATTTTACGGGGTAATTGCATTGTACGCCTCTTTAATTTTAGTAAATTACTTCATAGCAAACATCTGTCTCAAATGAAATTTCTTGGTATGTGTCTGATGTTCCCTATACTGTCTCCGCCCAAACAAACTGAAGTCATTTGCATTTCTAAGATGTATGATTGCTTCGGTTATTCGTTATCTCGAGTGAAATATTTTAACTTATAGACGCCTGTTGTATTTCTGAATATCCATGGAATACTATCTGAGGTCTACGGTTGACCCTAGATTGTGATTCATAACAAGCAAGCTAGTACATTAGTTTTATCCATCTTGTGTCAAGACCTTACCCTTTCCACTCAAATCAGAAATTTCTGGGCGCTATTAAAATCACTCTATAAGACCTCCCCGGGTTGTGCAGACAAAAGAAATACTAGTGAGAATTATACAAATGGATATTTTAAGGGTACTTAATAGTACAGTCTGCCACTTCCGGTAGATTTGCGCTTGCTTAAATAAAAATGAAATGGTTGGTTGTTTACGAATAGCGAATGAATTTATGAAACTAGGGTGAATTTCTGTAAAACTAAGATCCCAGTAATTCAGCCAAACCTGTTCAAGACCTATAAAGCGGCGAAGTTTCAATCAGCAGGACAGTTGACCACTGCGGTTTCAAAGCAAGTGAAATGATTTTTCCTTCCGTTGTCGTGTACATTAATTGAAAAAAACGATATATGTGAACAGACTGAATGGAGGCTTGAAGCGCGGTGTTGCTCAATTTTTCGTAATTCCCTGTTGCACTTTCTGTTCAAATGTTTATTGCATCGTTCATATTTACATCACTCCAATTTACAAAGTCGTCCTTCTGTCCTAGCATAATTATTTTTGCGGGTCTGCGCCAAAGAGCGGAAGCATTGAACTAGAGTTTGGCCCTTATTACAGTTCATTGGTAGTACCTATCTTTGGCTGTACCGGGGTATGCATCCCGGGCATCTGACATGCAGGGTAAGCGCGTTACCAAGACTCCACCAACGCACCCATCCGAAATTTTATGTTCAATCAGGCGAACATGTTCACGCTTGAGAAATACTATCTGGGTGCCCGATACCTCGAAAAACGGCCCAGTAATATATCTTGGTAGTGACGATCGATTAACCCACCTGTCTCGACTTCCCAGTCAGCCATCGACTGTATAAGGCCGGTCACTTAGGTGCATTGATAACTTCCGTAATTCAAAAGGAATTTCGGCAACATGATAAACGCAGGCAAACCCAGGTAAAACAGGAGAGGAATTGCTTAGTAGGCTACATGCGAATGCTTCCATAGTTCTCAAAACCTCTAATCGAATTATGGATTGCTTCAATCAATTATACAAACCAAGTTAATGTTAGCGGGATCGTACAACACGATGTATAGCTATTTCATTCCATGGCAAACCAGAGCCAAATAATACACTTCACGCACCCCATGGTTAGTTGAATGATAGACTCTTATGTGGAGCGCACGTGCAACCTCGGAGACTTTTAATATGTTATCGAAAACCTTACTGGGGTGAGTCTTACAGATTTATTAGCATTCCGCTGTCGTTCCAGTGGTCAGCCATGCCCACAGTTCTTGACAAAAGTTGTCCAGTTGGTGAAAGAGTGTTACTACACAAATTTGAAGTTTAACTAATTTGAACTGCCCACAGGCATGAATGCATAATGTTCAATAGGTTTTATGCATTTGATAATTTAGTGGTTTACATACGGTTGGCAGTTAAAAAAGGAGGTTTTGCTGATTAAGTACATGATGCGTAGTAGAAAGTCAAAACAAGATCCATGAATTTATTCCTCTGTGTCCTGGATTTGTTCCCTCACCTTCAGTTAAGTTTTCCGATTTTCCTGATTGCCCTATTGGGCGTGACTTTTGTGGTGTAACACCATGCAACTGCTTCAACGTTTTTGCATGTACACAAACGATATAAAAATTTAGAGCTTTGTCACCAATGCTGTCCCCGCGAACAGTAAGTCTGTGCTGCTTACCAAGAATGTTTAACAATGAGGTCCTGGAAATCCGTTACGATTGGCCAATTTTATACCAACTTCATCGTGTTAGCCACCTGGTGGGTAGGAACGTCAGTATCTTCCCTAAATAATCTTCATCACTATACCACGTCAACCATAATTCAAATATAAACCCCTTGTTTACAACAGCGTCCATGAACCAATAATTCCGCTAGACAGTGACGCATAACAGCGACGGTAATAAACAACGACCGCATTCTTTATGGCTTTGGGCATGGGCGAAATGCCCCAACTGCCATCAACTACCAACAGTAACGGAGGGGTTTGAATTCCCACCCTCGAGGGAAACCTGACAAAAACAAGAGTCTACATTTGACCAATTTTTGTAGAATAATTCGTTCGCTGCATATCGCAGGAACGTGTCACTAATGAAAAATACGCAGACAATTCTCGATTCAAAAATACCCTAAAAATATATTGGAACTAATGAAATGTTTTAATGTATCCCCGAATTCTCAGTGAACTCGAATCACATGTGTTCCCTCATGTATGTTGCAAGATGACAGCGTTTACCACGGTTACAATCATTCTGATCTCGGTTCTTCATCATAGGTGAGAGCAGTAAGTGGCGATGACGGCCTAGCTTGCTGCTCAATCACAACCTTCGCTCAGATAAAAGAGGAGCCTGTTTGCCAGCCATCTGTGGGCATTTTGTTGGCCCAGTCAGAGGAGGATGTACGAAAAAATAGGTGAATAACATATTATTATTATTTTGATCAAAACTCTTCGACAGCTCAGGACTGTTGCTCATTGGGTAGGCACAGTTCCTGGATTTTCGTCACAAGCTTTGGTGAAATCTAAGGACACCGCTTGGATGGGTTGTTTCTGTTTACGCAAATCGGACCCCGGACGACCAGCCGCAAACAACGCGTCCGACGCTTGCTCCTTATAACAGACTGCTAGCTAGAACGTGAGAATTCCAGAGGCCGGTAGGCTACAATTCCGCGGAAGCGATTTTAACCCCGCCACTACTCTGAGTGGTATTCAGGTAACTTTGCCAACTGCTTGGTGACGATGTGTTACCGGAATGGCCTTTGCTTACGCTGACTGACCGACCCTATTGTTTTAGTCCTATTAAATCGCATTTTGTGCTCTGTATTCTAACAGGTTTTAGAAAACGGTGGTACCGAACGAAAGAGTGAGCAGATATATATCCATGGACTCTACACTCTTGCTTGATTTCCGACATTACTTTGCTCATTTCGTTTAGACACGCCGTGAGAGGTCTCCATTGGTAGTTTTCTCGCATCGCTCCCAAACATTCTGGGCAGAGTGTAAGCGTTAACCTACTGTGTCGTAGGTTGTGATGTGCCCAGATGGTTTCAAACGCTTAAACGGTATTGCATAAAGACAAGTGGGATTTCGGCTGTTTTGTCGTTTCACCTACCAGTGAGATATTCTGTTTTCAGTGAATTTCCGGTCATCTTTCCGCAAAGAATAAGTACCTCTTTGTCCAGTTGCATGAACTTCTGATTCCCCAGCAAAAAAGACTGCGCGCAACTTATGTATTTTAAAACTTGGAATCAGCTTTGGCTACTCAGGGGTCGGGATAATTTGGGATTAATTTTGATGTCAAGTTTATTTTTCACTTTGGGAAAACTCGGTATAAGGACCGGCAGAGACTACTCCCAATAAGGAGGAATTTAGATTTTTCTAGATTGATATGTAACTGAAGAATAGCTTTCCTTTTGATAATGGTTGTTGCACCGGTAAAAATATGTGCATATAAGACGGTCATATGTTGGGCCTTGGGCCCACGTATTCAATGGGTGTGTGATAATCAAATCATATCAACCGATCGCGCTCCAAAGAAGTCCTGAAAAATGATTCCGTACACAAATGGGAGCTGTTTACGCACATCTATCCTATTTATATTTGTTTTAGTAGGTGAGAGACCAAACTCTCAGTAAAGGTGGGCTGACTGGACCGTGGGGTTCCGAGACCTTGAAAGGTTGTCATCTCATGCTCTTTATAAACACCAAACCATCCATATACCAGTTCGGCAGTTTCTTTGTGAAGGCGCTGGCAATATACTCCGTTTGCTGGTCGGAAATTGCGCCGAACCATTTTTTGTATTCTGTGGGTTACCCAGTGTTGCGATTCTACGCCAAGCTTCCCCCATTTCTTCTATGTGTGGTGTTATATCGCGCTTGAATTTGCTTCATGGCTTGCTGGCTTGAATCCTGAACTACACGGTATACGATGTTATGTTTACCCCTAAATATCCCATAAACTTGACCATCGTTAACATTATGGTTTCTAGATGTAGCTCTGTGCGCACGCATGCTGCGATCTTTTGGTCTGTTATTTCCGTGACGCGTTTACTAGCAGGAACAAGATAGAAACAGCTGAGATCAAATATCACAGGACATGAATGATCTTCATCAGGCAGTCATTGCTCTGATTCAAACGGGGAACTCAGGAACACCATTTGGTTGTCTGGAGAATCCGAAAGCTAAAAGATTACGAGATACTCAAGATTTAAGCAAGAATGGCCGTTTTTGGAATTCTTCCTGTTCGGTCCGTCGTTGTATACAACATGGAGTGGATTCCGCCCATCAGTGGAATGTTTTGAATAACAGTGGATGGGATAACTGGCCAACACACCTACAATGATTTTGCGTTGTATACTGAGCAGCAAGCTATGCTCTTTTAGGTGCTAGAATATTTTCAGCAGGGCAGATGAAGCTATTTGATAGACCATACTGGAGAGCGTGATAAAACAAAGCCGAATCATTCTGAGGCCACAGAAATGTCGGATGGTTTCCGACATAACTTGTGAGCTTTTCGTAATTTCCTATTTCACCGGGTCCAGCCAGTGGTTTTTATTCCCAAGAATAACTATTATTTCTTACAGCTGCACAAGGACGTTTCTGTATTCCAGTTGGTGCTTAGGTTCTATGCTTGATGTCGGATATAGGTCTTTCAGAATGCGGGTAATTGTTGCCACAATCCATTATTATATTTCAGTTGGAAAGCAAAAATGCTCTGCAACAAATCGAAATACCAGTCTCACAGATGAACCATCTAACACTAAGAAACGAAGCCATTAAGACTTCATGAAGTTGCTTACACATTTCCTTCAGTTATCCTCACATTGGTTTTTAAGTAGGATAAATAGCATCATACTACTGAAAAATTCCTCGGTAGTCCACTATTTGAACTTTCTAATTCCGATTCTCCATAACAGTGGTGTGACGGAAAAAGTTACTGTGGGATTAGTTTCTCGCGAATTTGGAGTATTCCACTATATGGAAAACATTTCTTGATATCATTTTGGACAACGTCAAGTTATAGGTTTTCATCAAGTAAAAGAGTTCTTAGGATAGGTTTGCATGCATGTGGACCTCATACAGAGGCACTTATCGATAAAATGTAATAAAAACTGCTGGATCTTATTGTTTGGTCTGACGCAGGTTAGAAACATTTTTCATTCCATTAACTTGCTGCTTCCCAGAGTTTGCGATAAACCAAACCAACAAATGGACCATTGCAAATCCGAATGCATTCAGGAGTCTTGGACAACTGAGTAAACTAATGGTTTGTATGTTGCGGACAAAGTGATGGCGTAGTATGACCTACTCCTCCGGGTTATAATTGTTAATAGAATAGATTTGCTGGCGTTGGATACCAAAGGAATCCAGCTGATATCCCACCGAAAGAAAGTGACAGAATAAAATGGGCATAAGTACGCATACTTTAAAGCTTATTATAAGCACGGTACATGCAAACCGGCTGCGCAAGTTTCGCGCCCGGGTGTCTCACAATCTTGATTGAATCCTTGGCTTTTTAGATTTGAGCGACCCCCGAACCCTTGTAGGAATGAATTGAACAGCCAAGCCCACAGTATATGCTTGGATTACTTGAAATCGGAGATACTGGACACATATCTTTCGTTTTGACGTTCGTTCTTCGTTTATCTATATAATTAACGTTATGTTAGCCCGAATGTGTTTTTATTCTGTACCGAAAATAGGTCACATACTATTAAGAATTAAATATGACCTCCAGTCTGATGGGCTTGCTCGTGGTTGCCTGCATCAATCAGCAGTAGGATATCACGAGTAGAAGCGTGTATTTAAAGAACGAGAGGGTATCCTGAAATCTGCTTTCCGGATGTGCACTGGTACTAGTCACTCGTACAGTTGTATTATGAGGAGTTTTGTGGTTTTTCCCAAGTAAGGTATGATTCTGTCGGATGAACCCATCTCTGCCAGAAACGCGGAATGACCCCGAAAATATGGTTTGTGTGATTCTAGAGTCAGTGAACCAATGTCTTGCGCAAGTGCACGTTAATCACACTGCTGTTCAGGCACTTGTGGCCAAACAGCCATGTGTTCACAATGCTAGCCCGAGGGTCGCGGGCTCGAAAATACCTGGATTTTTGCTAGATGCTCATCATTTACAATAAGGATGGAATGGCCCTATTGTAAACATAACTGAAGTATTCCTAACAATTTTTAAGGGAGCTTCCAGACTGCAGAGTGTCTAAGAAACTATCAAAGTGATAAGGCATTTAATTAAATCATCGATTGCGATGACATCAACATGTGTTTGCCCCATGAAATCAATGCAGTAGTATAACCAGAACTGGGAAGTTAGAGCAGTTGCATTAACGTCAGTCGTAATACGTATTGTATACAAATGGGATATTAGAATTTGAACCCAATAATCTGGTATTTCTGCTTATTTATATTAGTAAATGGAGCAAATTCTGAAGTAGTCATATACCCTGATTTTATCCTTTGGTTCAATTACTTGAAATTGTTGTACACTCGTCACGAAAATCCCCGACCAAAGAAATCTAATCTGGTGAACAGTGGGAACATTGACTTGTTATCCGTTGCCAGATGAACCGTACGCCCCGTGGACCGAACCAGTTTCGTTTCGGGGCCTCACGCCGAAGAACTTATCTAGGCAGTTCAACATTCAGGCTTGTCTTTTACTATATTTTGCAAGTGTGTAACTACCCTTCTAATCACCATCCCTGTTTGCCCATTAAATAATTAAGTTCTTAAGCTTCAGCTGGACCATTCAGTTCTAGGAATAATCCAATCAACTCTGACTAACTTTCTTTGGAAATCACGCAAATACAACAAATACTAGCGTTTTCTAGAGTGACCATTGTTCTCTGTAACACTTAACTGGCAAACGAAGCTGGCAGCAGTGAACAGCGGCTATTGTTTCTGAGGTATATTTCCACTCATTGGTGGCTATCCACAAGAAATCGCATACAGTCTAGATTATCATATTTTCGAGTTTATTACTGGCGTCACCGTATACGTCCGATTTCAAAAATGAGAATAATGGATGTGTGCCAAAATTCTCATATTAGTTGGTGAGAAAATATGACAGAATTCAACTGGCCCCGGTTGATCTTACACGACCAATCTCGCCAATATGGCAGTTTGACCATCAATTCTCAGTGATCATGCCATGGTGCTTGTTCCATGGCTTATACTGAATTGCAGCACAACGAGGATAGTTGCCAACCGAAGACTTTCTGCACCTAGTGATCGGTTCTACCTAGTTGATCAAGCCGTGACAAAACTGGCAGCCTAACGGCGAGCCAAGAAGCAAGAATAATGTCCTGTCCAAGCATGCACCGGATAGATACACGAATAGATGTGTAGTATTACGACAGTTGTAACCGTGTTAGTTCATCCGGGAGGTCGTGGTAGCAGCCGGCCAATTTGTGTGACTAGTTTATTTCAGAACAGGAGCACTTGATTATCCGACACTTTTTTCTATTTTAATCTGGACGCTACTTGTTACGATTGCGTTTTTGAACCTCACGCTTTACATGTAACTGTTTTTAACTACAATGGTTAACGCCCCTCTGTATATCTAGACTAAGATGATTCGTTATGATTTCAGCTCCTAATTGGTGATTACCTGGGCCCTCTCTCCCGAGTGAGATTTCCCAAAAACTAGTATTTCCCATTTTGTGTACCAAAGTTTCACATAGCCGTGAGGGCCTGAAACCTGGTGATGGCGTTCCCCGTGGGACCCAAATACCAAACCACTCAAATCACTCACGTAATTACAAAATCTATCGCTTGCAGCTTGTAACTGGTGTCCTGTAAGCCATTAAAATCGAAGCGCACATAAACACCTCATAACTCATCTTTCAATACGGTTGTGGTACTACGCAACCCCATCCAGCTAGCCACTATTTGTAAGCTACTGAGAGCACTTATCACAGCTTCAATGAGCTGCCTAGTTCACGTGGTTTACACAATACTGCAGGCCAGCCTGCTAAAACGTTGGACAGCCCAAAGAGACAACTAGCTCTAAATGCTAGTTGGCAAGTGTTCCACTGATCACTTGTGAGCTAACTTTTAAAATTCATTTTATGGTGAACGATCGCTCACTTGCTACTTGACCTGTTATTTCGTGGTAAACAGGCACGAAACCTTGAAGCCAGTATACTCCTTACGAATGATACAAAAAGCAGATAATAGTCCCTCCTTTTTGACCCCAAATTATTTTTTTCTCAAATGAAGCAGATCGGATGCGAACTACGGGTTTTGGTCGCTTTGGAGCTCACCAGTCACATGCATTCGCCGAGTATTCAGCAAACTTTTTTCTTAACTGATCGATCGATTCCGCGCGATTTGGGTCATGTCATTCATCGAAGTATCTATATTGTGCGAATCTTCAGGTAGAAATTATTGATATGTTTACCTTGCTAAGATAAATTGGGTAACGTTTCTCACAAAAGACTGTCCTGCTGTGTTATTCAAAGTTCCTGATGTAATCGGTCGGACTGGGGCTGTTGGAAACACTAGAAAACTGACGCCTGAACCACAGTTGTCATCCTATATTTGTGATTGGGCTGTGCGTTGCGTTTTTTGTAACCATTTAGATAGGAACGCAGGTACCAACTTTGAAGTATGGATGACCTTACATATTCTCCACCGATGTCTCTACAACTCAAAAAGATCCTTATGTGATTTTTTTACATGGAAGCTTCCAACATGTCTCTGGGACTGGCTGCACCTGTTACAGTATCATCTGCATCATTTCATGCCAGTTGCATTGTGAGCGCTTAGTGCCGCTTTTAAGGCGGCCAAAGACGCTAGAAAAATATGATGCGCTGTAGTTCCTTAGTGATAAAAATGTCGGGTTTGAGGGAAATCAACAAACAGAAGAGTTACTCACCGTGTGCTGGTTGCGTGTATTGTGCGTTTAGGTGTTCATGAATGCAGCCGGGATATCATCTCATTTGCGGAACTGTATTTGATTCTCTCTCTAGGGGCTACCAGAATCCAGCCATGTTTTCCAACGTGACTTACTTGCAAGTTGACCTAATCACAGTGGGACTAGAAGACGTGGGTCCTAACCTGAGTTCTCGCAATTTTATTTTGGTCTACTTGTTCGGTGTTTGCCTCTGCGTCAAAACGAGACTATATTTCGTGAGATATCTGTTTCACCTACGCAGTTACTTGGATTTGTCAGCACGTTCTACAATGCGGAACCTCTTATGTTTTTTGTACGACCGCAAAGTGACAAAAAATCCCAAAAGACCGTAAAATGTGGAATTTGTGTGTCTAAAATGAACTACTCCAGTAAATAGGGCTGTTAGTAGGGTCAGTATGATACGAAGTACTTTCGGCAGAATACAAATACAAAATTGATTTTCGGAGCACACTTTGCAGGCAATGTAGCGTGTAAGTTTTTTCACATTTATTGCAAGTGCATACAGGCATTTCTGTGAGCACAGTGGAATGGGAATTTAAATGACGTGGGTTTGAGTATATCGCTTTGCAAATGTCACGGCTGCTTGTTACTAGTATGCTTGCGTTGATGACGCCTCAAAGAAGGCAGGGATTTATATCGGTGACCACATATTGCACATTGGTTGTCTTTTGTATTAGAATGAGATAGCTTGTGTTGTTCTAACTTTGAGGGATACTCAAATAATTTTTCACAAACACTGCACTGGAACGTATATGGTGATGGAGAACCTGAATAATGCTTTTTCCGTTTATGCTTGATTAGGTTATGGCGATATTTCAGTTTTAGACCACATACATCACATTCTTCGGTTTTTGCTGCGTTGTGCTTCACCAAATGAGAGCCCAAACTTGAAGGGTAATCAAACGCCTTTCCACAGATTTCGCAAACATACTGGGGTGCCGACGAATCTTGGTTACCTTGGTGTACTTGCCAACTGGCTGAGGTCTTGGATTGGATGTCGCATAATTTTTGTTTCGTAGAATTTAAATACTGAGGAGCTCCACGATTGCTCAAATGCCGTTGGTCTTGTCTGATGGGGTCTGATTGCTGCTGCAGTCCCTGCAAGCTGTCGTCTTGCGAAACCAAACTTGAGTGCACCTCATACTGTGTAACGGTTCGGCTGGACTGTTTGTCTCTTGTCTCTGTATTCCAAGGACTTGGATTATCTACAATCCAATTGTAAAGCGCGATATCAATAAAGCAGTTTGGGAACATGGTCAAACATGTGCCAGGTAAATACTTCCTCAACATAGAACTGATTTCAGGCAGCATAATTTATTATTTCAACTGATGGTCATTTTAGTCCATATTGCATCGTTGCTCCTGAGTCAGTCCGTCGTCTAAATCATTCAACGTGGTGTTTTTGGCTACAAAGTCACCGGTGAAACATTTGATGGCAGTCCCGCTGTTTGAACTAAAAGCTCTTTTCTCCATTATTCAGCCTATATAGCACAGTCGCTTATTTTTTCCACGCATGATTCCGAACGCGCTATATTTATCCACTTGATAAAAAGCCTAGGTTGTATGGAGGGTGCACCTACTTTCTGGTGACATTTGATTCCTAATCCCATTAGTAATGGACCGTTCCCTACAATTATCCGCCATTGATTAACTTCTGTGAAAGGATAACCAACTCTAATATGTTTAAACCGTCTGCGTAAATGGGTGTTGCACTAATTTGGTGAAATTGGTAGTCCAGAAGCCGGCATAAAATAGTGGCTGACTGCTTGATTGGGGCTATCCTCCGACCGTCCTTTTGCATGTCTTTTGATACACTATACTTTGATAACCGTATCAACGTCCCATTCATTATGATTGGGAGCAGAAACTGCTACTCCTGAGTGACATAACAATTCAATGAAAAGCGCCCAACCATCTTTCCTATGTCTATCCTCAAGTAAGTGCATTTGTCAATAGGTAGTAGCTTGAAATCCCGTTGGATAGAATGTGTGAAAGCAACCATTGACATTGACAGCCTGATAAGGAAAACAGCTTAGTTCGCAAGACTGTTCTCAGATGATATATTTGCGCGTGTGTCAGGCATATGTCAATCTAGACGTTCAACGAAATAAATCCTGGAGTTTGACCTCCCTCTACTGCCCATTAGCACGGTGGGCAACAAAATAAACCCAGTAATTAAAGTGTCGGGTCGGAGGTATACCCACGAAGTTCCTTCGATCGAGCAGATAACGCAAAATATTTTATTGCTTTATGCTAATGCAGCATGAAAACTTTCCAGCCAGGTAGATCTTCTTTAAGAATGCGCTGAACTATGAAGTGCAATCCTTCACTAGCAGCCGGGAGTGTGTTTGAGCGTCATATCCGAACGGCTACCATGGCCGTTTCTCTAACCAATCTACTCAGGTCTATTCTGTAAACAACCTTCTGCCATCTACAGCCAGTCGCTGGTCCATCGGTCTCCGAGACGCACTCTTATGGCCACAAATCGGCTTTTGCCGTTCACCATGAACTGTTTGTCCTAACTAATTTTAAGGCTAAAATGCTTGCAGTTTTTCTTGTTGTTTGGAGAAACAATTTTCGGCGATGGGCACGACAAATCGGAAGGGAAGTGTGTGAACATTCTATCTCAAGAACAAACGATATACTCCAATTCATGGTCGTAATTTCGACCGCTTTACTTATTATTCAAACGTAACACCACATGTCAAAAATTGCAATTTGTTTCGGGTCATGTATAGAGCATATTTCAAACCAGTAATATCGCCCGAAAGTCGTCGCTTGGTCGTTTCGCCTGCATTAAACAGTCCACTTGTGCGATACCAAAACCAACGATGTGTTGTTTGCATGTTGCGTTTTCCAAGATCCCAAGAAGTAAATCAACTTGCGGTTATTCTTAGCACTTCTAAAAATCATTGTTGGAATAATATGGCATGCTTCTCGGTGGTGTATGCGTTACATCACCATTATTGCCGCGTTTTGTCTGAATTTAAAAGATTCTTTGAGTTGCTAGGTTTATAGCACAAAAATGTGCACGGAACTACATGTCGGTTAAGGACGGTAAACAAGCGACGGTTTATGACGGCCTTCAGCATTGTTAGTGAAGGTGGAGGATGCTCTCAAAGGCAGCAGGTTGCTGTGGTGCTGTTATTCTTATTTGACAGTGTACAGGTCTGATACAAAGTAAAAAAGCAAAACTGTAGGCTTTCGGCAATTTTCGTGCGTCTCAGTAGAAACAAATCAACTAGACACAGTGCAACGCTATCAATTTCGTTTTCTACATTTAGAGACCATGTAGAGGTCACTCTCAAGTAGAATCTTCCAGCATTGTCAAACAAATTTCCAACAAAAGTCTTCAAAACTAGGAACCTGTCCTCTAACCTTATCTTTAGTCGCCTTGCTGCTGAACTAGCAAGCAACGCTATCGTATCAAGAATCCAAAAGCATCCACGCAAAGGTACTGAATTAAAAGGCAAATAACTAAAACCCATTCCGGAGTATGCCACACTGTATATGTTTCTACGATGATCATATCAGCCGACTGAGTGTAATCAATCAACAGCATTAGTGGACTCAAACGCCACCTATCGAGTTTACCCCCTCGTGTCCGCGAGGAACACATCCAATTTAGCACGCGTTTTTTCTTGCTTAAGCCAATCTTGATGACTCTGTGGACACCTCGGCTAACTCAGGGTTTCAACTCAAAAGTAGACTCTACAGTGTGTATCTCCATGGGTATTTACGCCTGAGATAATGTTGGTTTATATTTGATTCAGATCAAATTCATCAATCGTATTAGAAAACTTACCAGTTGGCGCGTAATACTGCAGGAGGGTGTTCAGCTGTTTTACTTTAAACAAAAATAGATCATATGAGTGCATCGGCTTATACGTGATAGATGTTAGAGTGTCTCTGTTATGCTGGGATTAGAATAATCTGAAATATATGAATTGCGTCCTTTGAAAAATGGTTTAAAAATGCAAATACCATGAGCGCAAGCTACTAAAGTGAGACAACAGGCCACAGAAACTTACAAGCTTTGTAACCTTGAGTGTTGAACGCAGAAAAATGAAGTGTTATTGTGATCAGGTAAATTCTGATCATCCTCAAGCAGCAGCTAATAATCATGGATTTTTTTGCTTTTATCTGGCACGTGGTGACACTACGCAGTTCTCAGCCCAATTAGAAGTATGCGTGCCACCAGCGTATCACTGGATGAAAATGCACACATAGTTTCAGGTTGTGCGTACACAGGCGAGAGACCTACGTAATATGGCAGATTTCTCTGGCTGGCAATTCAAGACACCAGGGTTAGATTGTTCACGAAATCATGGAAACTGAGAGCAAATCCATGTAGAGCTTTTATCCTTGTTTTATTTTCGGACGACTTTGGTAATCTCCGAGCAATATGGCCCAAATTTTATGCTAGTGACAAGCTTGTATAACGGAAATAAGGAGGATTTTGTGCCGGCATGTTATTAGTGGCTTTATTCGTTTGGGATACATTCTTTCGGAGTTGTCGGTCAAGGACGCGGAAATGCCATTTTGGACTCACAAAGTATGGAGCTAACCGTAGCAAATTTCAGCGAAGTGAACAGGCCTCTATAAGAATCTAATAAACTGCTTGATGCTTTAACGAAATGCACTCATTTGCAAAAAAATTTAGTTTGCGAGAGACTTACCTGGAAGCCAGCTGAATATCTCGTCTGTGATGTTTTGTTTTTGTTCTTACAGCAAATCTGTTTGTGCGGGTAACCCTTTGCCTTGATGCTCCTTGACCTCAAAGACGTGTTTGCTCACATTAATCGGTCAGTACTTCCAACGACATTTGCTTATCCCGCGTTTTCCCATTCCAAACGGGTCCTTTGTTGTGAAAACACACGGAAGTACGAAAGTTCATAACGAGCTCTATAAAACCGCCAGGAAAAGAAATGCTTTGCGGCAGAAATAGTTGTTCTATTTATGTTCAACTTCTGTATGGATGAAATAATGGGGCACATTCTTGGGACTCTTGAAAACCCACTGGTACGAATCTTTACTATTAGGATCCTTGACGAGATGAAATAGGCGGATGACATACTTTTAAAATTTGAAGAAAAGACAAGCCGTCCAAAAAACGGCCACCATCGTATAACTTTTCGTCATGCACCATGCATCGTACCAGTTATAGACACCCGCTTCGGAACGTGTAGTCTCTGAACGTGCCCCTCTCAATTCAAAGAGAATTTACGAAGGTTTCCAAGAAATAACATAATTTGGTGATACATTTGGCTCTGAGGGTACTGTGACTCACAAAGCTAAGGCTCATATCTCAAAGCCTCGAATGACAATTAAAATTCGCATCATAATCTTGTATCATTAGGTCTGAAGGGTTTGGTGCCCCAGGCCGCAGTATTGCCTGTACCGGTACGAGGCGTAACTCTCGCAGGCAGATAATGTGAAGCGTCCTCTTCTTTGTGACCACTGGCGTCTTAAAATCCTTGCCCATGTCCGATGGCCTGGAACAATTCGGAACGAAGTACCTGAGAAACGGTTATTTCGTGCTGGAGGATACCGTTGGGTCAGTGGCCTGCGGATGTGTTTCATATCATTTGCCCAGACTGGTATCATTGCTCCATCTGAGTAGCGGAACTTGTGTGCTAAAGAACACGTGACCCATTAGAATGGGGTGAAAGGGATCTCGAAGAGTGTGGCTGCTGTGGGTGCTGCTTGCCGTTGAAAAAAAACTAGTTCTTTTCGCAGTGCGGCCGCTTGTGGGGTTCTGGGACTCTGAGATATACCGTAGTTTTTACTGTGACGCCTGTAGAATTTCTTATGGGAGGTTGCTTTGTGTCTGGAGATCTGATGAACAGTCTCCTGGCCCGCCAGTTTTGGAGTGAAAACAAGCATCGTGATTGGTTCTTTTAACGATTTGTATTACTATGTTGGTATGACAGCACCCAACCACTAAGTGAAGGACAGGCTTTTGAGGCTCTGGTCAGGCTTGGATCGAGGTCCTTAATTGTCGTTCTGTCTAACTTCTGGTGCCGTGACAGTATCCTAGCCCTGGCGCAAACATGAATATAACAACCGAAGGTATTCTTGTACTTCGTCGGCGGTTCCTTGGCGTTATCAGTCGGATGGCGCTTCTCGCTGTATACCGCAGGTCGGATAATCAAAATATGCTACCACTGGCGCCTCCCTTCTCACGCTTTCCCCTTGTTCTCACTTCTAGCTCACCCTACCACGAGCTGAATGTTTCGCCACATGATAAAGCACGAGAACCGACCGCGTTGTTTGCTGCCGATCACACTTAGCGGCAGCTTCAATGTGTTGATCTCCTTAACGAGCCTAAACAACTTCAAGTATGTTTTCAAAAAGCGAAAGTCGGTCTGCTCAGCCCACCTAAACAAGCAAAGTAACAAGTGGCTCTTGCTTGTGCGCTGGCCTACCTCTTCATTGATGTATGCTGCCTGTCAAAATCAAGGATACAGGACTCAGTTGAACCTGCTGCCTCTCCACGCTCCACCAGGTTCCAGAAGGCAGTTGGATATGCCGGGGTCGGCATTTTGTTGAACCATCGAGCTCAAAAATCCCCGCTTGATTGGATACCCGATGATAGTTGTTTCTAAGCTGTCCTTTAGGAAACATCTATGAATGAATCTCGAGGAGGTCAGACCCATGGCTTCCATAATTATGCCTCGACGAACTTATTCTATGAATATGCCAAAGGGGTTTCTATGGTGCTCTGGCCTCACTATTACGAAAGCTTCAAATCTCATAAACTCTTATGGTTGATGTTGGCATGGATGTTCGGATTGGCAGGTTAATGGCTGCAGAGGCAGTTTGTGTTTTTGCCACGGGATAGGTGCAAAAGGCTCAGACATCAGAGAATGCCCACCGCAGATGTTTTTCACTCACGCGCTGTCGCTCAACAGTACCAATTTCTGTAATAGCTGCAATTGTTTGAAATGAGGCGCGCACCAATTGGCCGGCTGATAATCGCAGCAAACCACAGGAGTGACAGACCAAACTCTGGTTGTAAAAGCTTTCCTGGTGTCATTGATTATTTGTCCTCTCACAGCAGCACACGTAACCTAGATCCGTAAGCACAAATGGGAGTTCGACCGGATAGAGGCCGCTTCATGTATTAGATCAACGCAACGTATACAGAAAACCAAAAATATCGCTGTTCCTTGGCTCCGAAGGGGCAATGGATTCTACATATTTTACAGTGCCCTTAACCACAACTGCCCAACAATGGGTGTGCCGGACCAGTCTCTGAACATGCCTCTTGCAACTTAAGGAAATTCGTTGAATGCCATGGGGAATTCAACACAGCTCGGTAGTTGTTTTAGCCCTGACTGAAGAGCATCTGATAAAACCTGCGCACGAATTTGAATATCTTAAATGTTGTTCGCGAATTTTTGCGAATTTTTTTCCGAAAAGATCTACCTATTCTTCCCAATGGCCATGTGTATCAGACCACAGGAAGGGCCTCATGGCTGTATGAATGCCAGACATGGATCCGGAGAATGGAGGATGTGATGCGTAATCAGGTTTTCGACCACCAATGCCTCATAAGAATTGCTGGTATCGGGTTAGTAACATGAGAACTAGAGAACGGCTGTTCGTTCACAGGAATCATGCAGCGCCATCTAAAGGCGTTCTTCGGCAATGTTCAATTCATGTCGGAACATAATCTACCGAGACGGCTGTTGCTTTCCGTGACTCTTCCGAAGCTGCGCTACCTGCAGGGTAAGAAACAATAACTGGTGATAAGGGTGTAAATTTGAACTGGGAGAGTTTAGGTGCGTCCTTGGAAAGTGCGCCCTCCACATTGTTTGATTGAGCATTTGGAGGCGTAGGCACCTCATTAGGCCAACACCGGATCCTTCCCTAGCCTACTTTCTTCTCTTCTATTCCCTAAAAGGTTTTAAGTATAATTAGACGAACTTTGTGGTCAGCCTACAGTGAATCGTCAGTGTCAACATTCCTGTCGCTGTCTCTGGTGGTAATGCTGATGACTTTCTTTCAGAATAGGATCCCCGTTAACCCATGCCTCTTTCTGGAAGACATTGTAGAGCATGCCAACATGTTTGTCGGTGGCGGCTTCTGGCTTATCCTTCCTGTCGTATGCAGCAGCTACTGCGACCTGTCAGATTTCACCAAACGATAGCCGACGTGGCATAAGAGAGTTTGCCGTGGTGCATTCCATGGTTGTACGTTGACGGGAATGCTAACGAGGCGTCTTTTTTCAGAGACCTGGACGAATAAAGCCTTCAAGTCAAAACCACCCAACTGCCATTCAGCAGTGATTGGTGTAAGACTGCATACACAATACACATTGTATAGAGCCGGTCACCACAATTGTTATCACCGATACATGGAGGATCAGGACGCATTTAGTCAGGCCTCACCCTCAAAGCCTGTGTGTCACGCGTACGTCCATTTGTGCAGCTTCGTGGGTTGTAATTTTGAATTCCCCATCGCATAGCAATAAAGTCCAGGCAGCTTGTTTCCAGAACTATTTTGCCTCTCTTTTGATTTTACCTTTCTCCTCGGATATTTTTTCTTTACTCTTCACTTTGGAGAGAAGATTCTCCCCACTAAATTAGAACATTTGGTCTCAACCGGGATTAAAACGAGGCTCGTAATGGATCTGACAACCTAAGAGGGAGCATATCGACCCCAGTTTTAGCGAGACAGTTGGTATGACCTCCCATCCAGCACATTATAATGGCTAATGAAACAATGACACCGGACAAGCAAGCGGGATTTTGGTTTAAGCGGATCACATTTTCACACCCACTCAAGTGCTGAGGCAGCGCAATACGTGTCCGCTACTAATGGGTTCCCCATGTGCCCTTCCAAGACACAATGATTCCAACTCACGTGTATTGAGCTAGAAATGCTTCAAAAGTTCCCAAATGTGAAAGACACTTTGCATTTTTAGGCTTCTGCTTATGCGTGGTTATACTGAAAACTATTAATGATTCCGAGCATAAGACAACACTTGAACTAATTCCTAATCTCTAAATCAGTACTCAAATTCGTGACCACGATGACAGTGAGAAGAAGGCCTTGGGGTCTTCAGATGCCATCTTCCAAAAGCTGGCCCAATTAAACTATGCAGACTAAATCGTCGCGATCTTTGGAGAGGAAATGAGGGTGTAAATGTCCCTCGATGGACTGACCAAAGCTGCCTCTTCCTTTGTCATATGGAGTTGCTATTCATGCCACCTTCAATCCAGAACTGTACACTTGGGGTTGGTCTTTGGCTTGTTTGCTGAGCTGAGCAATTTGACTGCAAACGTTTCATCACCAATCGAGGTGACATCATCCGTGCGTTACTGGGGAGAGCAGTGGGTTGGTGGTTGTGCACAACCACTTCGATTGGTGATGAAACGTTTGCAGTCAAATTGCCCAGCTCAACGAACAATCTAACGACCATCTACGCTACCTGAGCTACCAACATTTTCCTCTATATAAATCACTTGGGGTTGTTGAGCATCTTACATACTGGTGAAGTCTACAAGTTCTAACTGTTGCACGACAGATGACGTCATTGCTTAGGTTGCTTTTTATAATTCGAGGCGGTCAAATAGGGAAAGCACCACATCCTTGAATCTTAAGGAATACGTGTATCACACTACCGTCAGGGCGGTTTTTTTTACCTTGACCAATTTCCCTAACATGGATCAACGGGAAAATTCACGGGCAGCAGGAGCTAATTAGACATTTTATCCTGGATCTTTGGGAAACTCCAAAATTATTTTCCACCTCTATAGACCAAATATTGACACCTCTAACTTCGAGTATAAATCACTTGGCAAGACAAACTAAAGGCTAGACATCCCGATGAATGTCAGCCATATTATCAAGGGTGTGCTAGACATAGTAAAACCCCTAGAAAGGATTAACATTAGGGACAGGTATAAGTAATAATTAGATATTCAGTCTCTGTTTATCATTGCGCCCACTGCATGCAACTGTTGACATATTTCGTGACTTACGTGGGTCAGAGAATGTTCAGCTTCCAACATCAGGGGCGGTTCTCAAGAGCGGTCACTATGCTGAAAACCGATAAAGTAGTAAGTAGATGCCTCTGGGTTTTCGTAGTTTCGATAGAGTGAAAGCTGAACGAAACGTTTTCGGAGCCAAGCTATTACAATTGACACCTCCAAGACACACTGATTATGTCGCGTGTTGGCACACTCATCATGAAGTCTGTCCATATTCGCAAAATTATCCATCTCTGCTTTACACGAACCGCCGAAGAAGAAGAAATTAATTGCCTCTCACACTCGGACATGCCCGTAGCACGCCGGCCCAAAAACTTGGGTGCGCATTTTGTCTAAAAAACCATAAGCAGTTAAACTTCTCGATCCTTTAAAGATGGCGGATCTTAATACCATACTGTATTTTAGCTGGACAAGAGCTGTTCATAAATTCTCTGTGAGCAAATGTGCATCCAAAATGTTTACCAAGTGACACATTGGAAGGAAACCAAAAAGCGAACCGGAACCCAAAACAGTGAAACCGCGGAAGTGGACTTCAACTGAGATACGTGAGCTGCTCGACAACCTAAATTGAGCCTCGTAACTAGATGAGCCCTACACTTCTATGGAAATCCGCGCCTGTTCCGGTTTACGCTGGTTTGTAAACTGATTATTTCAATCCTCAGGTGTGCTTGAAGAATCTGTAGGTCTCCAAGTCTCCCAAAAGTTAAACCCTACTGAGTTTCCTGATTAACCAAGGAATTACTGTAGACATTAGTTGACGGGTTAGACAACGTTCGTAAAAATTTTTGAAGATGCTCATCGGAAAATTCCGTGGGTCCATGTTCAATCTACCGATTTTGGATACAGCCTACCGGTAAAGGCTTTTTAGTCTTGGTTTGCCTGACCAACCCCAAGAGTTAAATGACCTACGCATCCGAGGGCATCAACTATATTAAAGTTGTGTTTACTTACGTTTTTATGCAGGCATCCTAAGCTTAACCGTATTTAGGAGGAGTATCTATGGTTGACTGGCTCCAGCGAGTGGTTTATAAAGTAGCTCAGGCGTTGAACCTCTGAACGCGGTATCGCAAACATCTGCGCAGATTTGCAGGTGCTTCTTTCTGTTAGATTGTAAACATGATGAATCCCAAAGTTGTAAGATCAGCGGAGGAGTTCACAAAGTCCTACTTTGGGAAGCCAATGCTCGTCAAACCACTAATATTTGGTTTGAATCAATCTACAAATTCTATTTTCATTGTACCGGAGTATAATATTAGACCTCGAGGGTCCCCTGGAGGAGAAAAACGGATAAGGATTTTGCTTACTTGAGGAAAGGATGTATAGCTTTACAACGTGGATCATTATCTAAATTCCTTATTTATTTCTCGTGCAACTCAGCACTTTGGGTCGTATTTCACTACGTACGCACTCACAAAATGTTTTACTTCTTACTATGTTCTTGCCCCATGATTATTTGCAATATACACACACAAACTATCCTACATGTGCGTCCCGCCGTGGAATAACCGGGAATTTAATTAGTAACTTAGAAAATCCTTCACCCTAATTCGGCGTGTTCCAACCACATTAGCAATGATGAAGACCTTGGAGGTTGCTCATTAGTAATGTGAAACGGGATGAACTTATATGATCAACTAAAATGCGAACAAAAGAGAAAGAGACCGATTTCATTCATCTGCAAACCATTCTGTTGTTAACCGGGGACCGAACGGAATCCCCCGAACATAGATTAACTTGACTAAATGTGCTTCAAAATGCCAGCTTTTCGGTGACATCATCTTAAATGAGGTCATTTAGACAATTTTCGAAAGAAACTGGGAACGTAAACGCCACTTGCCTCGGTATTCCACATTGTTGCGCAGGGTCTCCAACCATAAGCAGCTGGATGTCAGGGAGACCGTCCCGTTGGAAGGCGAATTGCACGAACATCACCCAAGCCGTTCGTAATTGCTTCCACGCCATTTTGAAAGTCATGTCCTTGCCACCTTGCAGTCTCTGTGATTCTAATTTGGGGAACGGGCGATGTTTCACCACCCATAGCACATGGCCCAGGCACCGCAGCTGATTATAATGGATGTCCTCTGTGACAGAAGTGTTTGTCTCACAACCAGCTACTTCGTCAGGAATCACCTGACGGCATACGACACCAGCAACGCTTCTGAGCCATCAGTGAACAAAAAGCTGATGACGCCTCACATTATTTGTCAGCAACCATACAACCACCAAACCCTTACTGTAGCGTGCTGCACAGAACACTTGACAACCGGACACGTCCTTTTGGCGCCATAAGTGACGCAAACCCCCAGACGTGATTTGGGTCCTTGGGATTTGTGCACTGAATTAATCAGACACGCTCGGTCACGGCTAATCCAACTACCGACGTAGGCTAAATTAGCTCCAAGCTCCAGGGCTCATCTTTGAATTCCAACGGGTGTGTTTAGAAAATCACGTATTACGAAACATGCGTTTGCATTTCAAGGGCTCAAGGTGCACTCAGAATGACGGTATACTAATTGTCAGTTGTCATGGGAACGGGATATCAAGGCTTACCTACTTGCTTGAATCTACTTCTTATTCATTTGTTGGAAACTAATTGACAGCCAAAAATTTCTTTCTTTTTCACCTTAACAACAAAGTAGCTTTCACATGGGTGTCACAAGATCAGAAGATATTTTTCTGAACCCTAAAGACACACCTACCTGGTGTGTCGAATTTGCTATCTTATTCTTTGTTTCAATGCAATGATTTATCTTCAACTCAGCTATGTGCTCCTATTGCCTTGCTTCTGTGTACAGTTTTGTGTTCTCTTGCTGACCGCAACGGGTTTCTTCCCTGGCTTCTTGTGCGGAGCTGAGCTTGGCTGCTCCGAATCCCTCCTTTCCTTCGAGATGAATAGAGGACGCCAACTCAGTGTGCTTGTTGCTCGCTTTCTCAATATTGTACCAACCCTCCTAGGATCAGGTTCACCAAAACCATCACAGTGTAGCGCGAGTAAAACGTTTTACCACAGGAAACTCAACTAAACGACCAAAATGTTCCTATATTCACAATATTTACAAAATGCTCCCAGTATTTCGAAGTTTGCAACTTTTTCTACCCAAGTCAATTTGGGGATTACGTGCAGAAAGCACTAATTTCATGACTTACTGGTTTCTCACAATTGACAATCTTACAATGATTCCGCAAGCAAGGAAAGCAGCTGATGTTTCCTTTCCTTCCGATCTCCCAAAGTGGTTTTGCTAACCAAAAACAATCGTCCACTTAATACGCAACCCACACAGTTCTATAGCCTATGGAGTTGACAAATTCTCCTTTTGTTTTAAAAATGATGACATCTTTATGTGGTCCATTCCCCGCGCTCTGATAGAGAAATATAAAAGCTACTGGCAACATCCACCAATAATGCAGTAATTACGGACAATTGGGCATTTGCTCATCAACGCAAGTGGGCGTCTTCACTGCAGCTTGCTAGGGTGACCACAAATGCTAGCCGAATGACCACACCTTAGAAGAAATTCTTATGATCCTTGCGAGATTTCGCTTCTCGGTCAGAAACAATGTACTCTATGAATACTCTTCCGGATGAAGTTTCGCGCATCGTTAGTTGATCTGTTCCTTATCGGGCACTTCTTTCGAACTGGCGGTGTTTGATTTTATCTGGAAATCTGTGTATTATCAAATGTCTTTGATGCTTCAATTTCGTGGGACAGTATTTCGGTATGCCCTTAATGGAAATTGAGGCAGCTTCATTACAACAGGTGAAATTATATATCCTCCGAGAGTATAATCGACGCTTTTTTATATCATACATAAATCCAGCCATAATGAAATCATAAAAGAAAAATTTCCGGCATTCCGGGATCATCCCATCACCAGACGGACAAATGAACGATTACAAAATGTTCTACATCGGAAAAACACTTCTTGCCAAACGGAGCCTAATATAACTATCATTGTGGCAAAATCGAATTCAAAAGCAAAGACGAATGACGTCTTTGAAACCGTTTTCACAGGAATAAATACGCAGCATCATAAAGGGAATTTGGGGTGACTCAAAGAGATGGGTGCTGTTAGCACAGTTCGCCTTCTAGGGTGGGTTTTACATGGCACACCGTTCTTGGCTGGACACACTGAACGATACTGCCCGGCTAACCGAGATCAACGGCTTTCATTGTGCCAGCTTCTATCCAGATTGTTTGACTGAGTGATGGAGGTTAGACAGCTAGGATGTCTGTCGTTCGTTAGCCCTAGGTAACCTTTCGTGTCCCACTTGTTAATTGTTTCGATCATGAGGCTATATTCAAATGACTGTACGGCACCAGTATTGCGATCAATGATGACGGTGATTTTCTTACAAAAAGACGCCTTTCGTCTACACCACGAGGGAAAGTGTTCTACTTGTTGCACGTGCAACCAAATCTGATCCTCTTGTGGCCTAAGCTCATTCAAATATAGTGTCTGGAAAAGTAGTTTGTACATTTAGACAGTACACCGCTAACAAAAATTAATGAATGCTTTACAATTCCTCCCATTAAATTATCAACTCCGTCGTATTTGGAGTGTGAAAGAATGATTGTGAATTAGATATATGCGTGTAACCAGTACAGAGGTTAGTGACGTGTAGCATGTTCCGATCCTTCAAACGACAGTTGCCTTATTTTAAATATTCTATCAGGAGCTTAAACCTTTGCTCCGTAATCGATCAACTTGCGCTCCAATGGTCTTTCCCATTTTACCTGTGAACAATGAAACTTCCCGGGATGGAATACTCCCCAGATGGTGACGACATTATTTCACCATAAGTACGCTGCTAACCAAGAGCCTTGAGATTCTATTGTCAGTGCATTTTAACTTACAGTTTTAGCTGAAGGTTCATGCACCAGTTTCCTGGGGCGAAAATCAAGGTTTTAGAGCTTATTAAGACTGTTCCAAAGTTCCCTCCGTATCATGCGATAAAATAGATAGAACGATATGGTATCCTGCAACACTTCTAACTTAACCGATTGCAGTGTGCTTCAAATTCTGAAGCTACCGGGCAAAAGTGTGTGAGTCACTCCATGATTCTGTTCATTTGTTGACGGTTGTTTTCGTTTTGGGTAGAATCAGTAGATTCACGATACATTGGTCCCCCGAATGATGCAATCTCCATGATAGGCTGTTGTGCAAATCCAAATATATTTGGTCATTTAAGATGGTGATTGTTCTCGTGGTGAACTTTCAGATGCCGTGTGGAAGAACCCTGGTTTTATCCCGCTGTCTACAGAGTACACTAAGAGTAGACATTGTGAAAATACGATATTTCAGTCTGAAGTGTTCATGGACAGCAAGGCGGAATATGCCCCTGACTGTCGACGGGCGACTGTGTGGTGCTATCGGACAAACTGCATGACTGCTGATTCATACTGCACCTAGTTTTCATAACTAAGTTGTGTAATCCTGAATGTGAACAAAGTGTGACTGGTCCCTTCATGAGGCTATTTATTTTGTGGTACTGCTGCGTTCAATCTAGAAAATGGAAAGAATTTAATCAGCCCAGTGGAGGTCAAAGTCGATAGGGGACCGCCCGGATAAACTATGAACATTCGGAACAATATTCAAAAGACTGGCAGTTTTGAAATCCTGACCACACATCAGAAAGAATGACATTGATGCTGACACATCGGAGAAGGGATAGGTTTGTATGTTTTTGTTCTGAGAATTAAATGTGCCCACTCGGGTGTATCCAGCATATCTAGTACACTTTCACGAAAACGTTGACTAAAATGCCTGTTTGAATCCAAGGTGGTTGTTGGAAAAATTAACCAATCCCCGAAAATATGTGATTGCCGAGTGCACCAAGATTTCATTTATACACGCTTATGATGAGATTAGTGCATAACTTATACAGTTGTATCTCATTCTTTGAGCTACAGGAATCCGTAAAATTACTACAGTGGACATGCTGTCTTTCAAGACTTTGTTTCAAGGATACTGAAATGCTCGGTTTTCAAACGGAGATTTTCACAGGTCCGCATTATTTCGATTTCAGTATTTTGGAGCTGAGCAATAAATTATGACATCCACCTAATTTGCACTGCGAGGGTTATTAAAGCAATCTTTTGCAAGGGCCTTATGGGAATGGGGTGCCCGTTTGTGTGATACAGGGCTACGAAAACATTTTATAGATACCAGTCTTGACTGGAGTAGATCTTAAAGCACTTACATGCATTATGCCACCTGGTACGCTCCAATTGTTGCTGCTGTCTTGAAATGCAATCTTTTACCAAGGACACTTTTCCCAACTCACATGAATGTTTACTCCACAATGTGATCGGCCAAATGACCTTCAATCCAATTGACATTTAGAAAATGAGGAAATGATCTCGACTGCCTTGTTGGACATGCCTGAAATTTCCCAGAGAAAAATGGATGTCACCCTTATTCCGCATTCATGAGTTAACTGAAATGAACATCAATCTTAACGGTCTATGTACCAGTACAGCGAATACATTCTTCGAGACATGGTGTGCTGCAGAGTATTGTGTAATACCTATGAAGTTCACCTGTGTGGTCTTTTAGAAAGCACACCACTTTCCCCAAGGTTCCACGAAACATGTCGCTGAAGTCAGGACGCACTAAATTTCACTGCTGGACGGACGGAGAGCTCTAGTGCGGTGAGAAGCATCACCGC
>SJOL01005420.1:94363-240013 GCA_004794785.1 Opisthorchis felineus
TAGCCCAAAACTAAAACGTGGTTCAATCCAGGTTAGATCTCATAGAGACCCTTCTGATCAATCAAGTTGGGGTATGATATACCAGGGATGGAAATAGGGGTGACAAAGATAGTCCATGAAAAGATACATGATACTGCGAAAAGACTGACATCATGGTTTTGTGATTAACCAGATCTTAAGAAACCCAAAAGGCGGAAGCGTTCTAAATATCGAGAAACTGCCTTAAATTATCTTTAGCATTGGGGTAAATTTACCACCAGTAAGTGAGTTCTACCCGGATAGAGCCAGACAAATATTTACCTGGTCCCGATGTCCGAATCAGTGGGCGAATCTCCTCCACCTATAAGTCGATTGGCTTATTTGACATTGGTGTAATCACCAACGCAGTTTCCGCTGGCCAGTGTGATAACAACCACTTCATTCAAAACAGTGAGACTCAGGTTAAACTCTCCACAGAATTAGAGCATCAACTATTCGCTGCCTCGTTTCAGTGCACCGAAGAACGGCACGTGTAGAGTCTGACTCTGATAGACCGCACCAAGTCAACAAAGTTCCACAGAATCTGTCTTGAAAAAGACCTTAATTTTGGACAGACAATTCGTCTCAGAGTCTTTTTGTGAAGGAAAGAATAAATATGGACAGGAAAGTACTTAGATGTAGCTTACTACAGTCACTCTGGGGTGCCTACAACTTAAACATCAACTTTAGTAGTGCTTATTGGCTGACAGTGGTTGGTGGCGATATCTTACAGCGGCTTCATTTGTGCGCGGTTTACATCAGGCAGATCCCATTCTAAAAGACCAGTCACCCAGACAGCGTCTAGGCTTTTTAGAACCCTATCATGCAGATCTGCTAAATCAGAGGTTGGTCATTGTTTTGTTTACTCTATCCCAATCTGGACCGCATCGCATGGCCATACAACCAAATAGTTGGCACTATAGCCTGACACAAATATCCCTTGAGATAAAGAGATATACCTCTTTGAAGCCGTAAATGCCTTAAATTAGCAATCTTGAGCGGAGCCTCATAGTTCGTGCATAGACGTCACCCGTCAAGCTATAAAGTAAAACGGTGCAACTTTCAGGGAGTGGTTACTGCTCCAAAAGTTTGAGTGCCCCTATTTGTATTGCAAAAGTTATGCTAAGATGCATAATCTTACAGCTTGTAGGAGTCGTGTGCGTGTCAAAGGATGATATCTTTTTGGTCCGTAAACACTTTTTTCGTAAACATCAGTTACCTCTGCTCTCCGAGGGATTTTGGAGATAAGGTCTGCGTTATACAGATTGACAAGGGTTTTGTCTGAAACTGTTTGCACCCCAGGGTTTTGAAGATCTTCCACGGATGATCCATCACAGAGTTTCATATGAATTAAAAAAGTTAATATACTCAAAGGTTACCACTTATTCTGCCGACGTTTTTGTAGAGCTCTCCGTCGACGCTTACACGACCGGAAGTTTTACGATAGAAATGACGTACACTCGCAGATTTCTGTCAGGTCTCTCCGATATCCAATGCTTGAGCATAACAAGTAAATTCATGCCTAAGGCGAAAGTAAAGAGCTTTAAAGGTGCCGAGATCGATTTCCAGTGCAACTTCACATCAGACAGTGGATTTGTTCGAAAATTTTGTAGAAGCCGATTCTAATAAATTTGTATAGCCTCAGGATCCGCCAGTTTCTTAGTTGGCTAACAATTCACTCCTCCGTTAGGCGACCTGAAAGTTGAAGGGCGAAACGCCTCCGGACAAACATATGACCGGATCTCACATACGTATTCGGAAACAAGTAGCAGCCAGTCACTGATCCATGCCATCCATAACTGGGACGATAGTATCAATCTGAGTTTGTGGCTGGCTCGGTTTCGGAGAACACCTTTTGGCCAGACGATCTTTTATTTCGGAATTTGGTAGTGAATAGAGCAGCCTGTGGTCGGAGAATGGCTGAAACAATCGTTCGGCATTGTCTGTAATTAACAAGTCCAATCCAGGTTAACTCCTCATTTCAGTCTCAGATGCGCTAGGCTCACCGACTTTTGCATTCAGACCTCCGGGAACCGCCAAGATTTTGAAGCACTTTACTCGGCGCCACAGGACATTTCAGGTGCCATAAAATTTGTCTCTCATCTTTTAAGAGCCACAGTCTGTTGAGGCGTAAACAGATAAAACGAACATCTTGCTTAGAAAACATCATCACAGACGTTGCCAGACGAAGTGCACATAGGTCACTATCGACGACTTCCCAATCAAAGGAGTAGTATATTGTCCGATGATTTAGGTCAATACCAACCTCTGCACATCGTACAAGTGGCATCTGGATCGCCATAGGTGCCTAGTTGGAAGCGAGTGTAGATTATTGGGGCAGTTTTCTCACCTTAGCACGGGATATCTCGTAGATGGTGCTACCAAAACGATGCACTGCGAACAGAGCCATCAGTTCTAACTGATGGGGGGTATTTATGGAGTGGGAGAGAGGCATGGAAAAACATGTGAAAAAGAAGGAAGGAGGCGTCAGCAATCGTCCTTTTTGCCTACTCAACCCGCTGTGCGCAGCACGCAAGGAAACCCGGCTGATGACACTACGCCACTGTCAATGTGACATGACCGTATTGCTAGTTGCAGGAATCTCTTGGGTACGTGCGGTGGGGGTACTGCCGAGGCGCAGAAGCCTAGAGAGAAGGACGATTAGGATCATAGACCAAAGCCTATGGCTTAAAAGCCCTACAACAGCATACCGGCGCTTGGCGGAAAATGCCAGTGGATTACATTCTCACAGAAAAAATTCACCCCACATTTTCCAACATACAACCTGGTGAACCGAGAACTGTTTTGGTCAAACCTGTAATACGTAACCGAACTTATGAGACAATCTGCGACTGTATAGTATAGCTCGATAGCACATCCCAGTATAGCTCGATGGGTCACCAAAATCGTCATATTACGGCAACGTCTAGTCACCTTCTGACTCTTCTCTGTAATCATTAGTAAATGCAGAAAATTGTAATTATTTTGCTACGCAGAGTTGCAAGAATCAAGCGAGGATCCATCCAAGTCGTGCAAACCTAGGGTGAAGGTGCAACTAGTCTGCCATCGCAATGCACAGCATATAACGTGGCAAGTCATCGATTGTTGCGTAACTTCCGGATGCCACAGATTTAGTTCGGCCGATGTCTCACTTTTGAACCCGTCTGCATGAAAAAGTCTCCGAATCTGAAGGCTCAAAAATGTGCGAGGCCCTACTCCTAAAAGGCCGGCATTTACACACTTAGGAATACAGCTATGCTGCCTTATCTGGGACAAGGTTGGCACCTGAAATCGCTCACTCCCATCACATACGTTTGCGTAGTCGAAGACGACAAAATTTGCTATCAATGTCCCGCTTATTCAGATATCCACCTTCAATTCTTCATGTTTGAAGGTTTCAGTACACTGGTTTGCATTTATTCTGGAATCGAAAAGAACATACCGAAATCTTTTACAATCGTGTCAGCGGTTGTGGAAGCATGCTGGCAATGTATTCGACATTATAACCTCCAATGGCATACGTGTGGTCGACTCTTTGCGTCGGACAACGCGTTCCACGTGTTTTATCCAGGGATTAGACACGGCTTATCGGATATGCCAGTATGAAGCAAAGAGGACATGTGTGACGCACTGATCATAAAAGCAATACCTACAACTGAGTGTAAGGACATTCCCCTTTTGCAAATCGACTGTCACACGTTATCTAAAGATGGAACACGAGGGTGTTAATTCGACTGATCGTTAATTCTGAGCATAAGGATGTTTTCTAAACTTATATACGTTGAAAGAACAAACGTAAACAAACCGTACGTTGAATGAGAAGCAAAACAATAAAGCATAGTGTAAACTCAAAATATCAATTTTCTAAAGCCTGCTTCAGAGGAGTCCGGTGTAATTATGCTAAGCTGTGCGAAACGTAGCGGTCTCTTCTCAAATTCGGAGACTGTATTATAGCGGCTGGTAAGCGCGTGTGTCTCAACGCTATCTCGATTTAGCTTCCGAAAACACTAGTTGGACAGTGAAAAGTGCTTTGCTAATTTCTACCATATCCTCAGCACACTAGCGACAGACTTGAAGCTTGATAGTGAAATGACCCTACGATTTGTAAAGGTCAGTGGGGTATTTGGCTGCCCAAGTAAACGCGCGCTAGAGTAATCGTCACTCGCGCACATATATCAAGGTCGTGGTTTATCGGGCTGATGTGCTGTATAGGCTAGTGTGCGACGGCGTTGCCCAGACGCTTGAAAGGAATGGCTGAGTCTTACACCGTAAACCTGCATGCTATGTGAGAGCGTCCAGATAAGTATGAAAGGCTTCCGCTGTGGGATGGGGAAAACATGGCACTCAGCATAATGGTCTAAAAAAATTATGCACGCCATTTTTATTTGACCTAAAGTGCATTCAAGAACTTCACTCCATCGCCAAAATTGGCCAGGTCAGTGACCAGTTTATCGGCAGTAAGTAAACTGCGAAGAAACATTTGTGTATTGTTCATATTCACACCACTCTCGTTTAAAAGGTCTTCCTCCTGTCCTGGCGTAATTATTCTGGTGAATCCAAACCAAAGGGGGGGAAACACTGGACTCGAGTTTCGCTCTTATTAGAGCTCATCAGCAGTACATATCCAGTGGCCGTGTTGCGGTTTGGACTCGAGACATCTGACATCCGAGGCGAGCGTGTTACCACTACTCCAACAGCGCACGTTGGACGCATCTGAATTATAACGACTGAACAAGCGAAAGTGTTCACGTTTGAGTGATGTGATAGGACCATTCAAACCTGCATATAAGGCCCCAGCAGATGTAGGTAACTCTATAGTTCACGCAGTGAAACACGCATACATGGCGCAAAACTTCAATGTCATTGCTGGAGCACAAGTTGCGAAAAATCAGTTCCGAATGTTCTTTGATTGTCTTGCGAATTTGTTGTACACGATATTCTGCCACGATGATCGTTTTTTTCCACAGAGAAACTAAAGGGGCAGTGTGCGAGTTATGTGGTAATAAGTTGAAACGCGATGGTATCCCACAGCGGCCCAAACAGAAACTGCATTCTTCCAGTACACCGTCGCCAAATAAATTGCAAGGCAACATTTGTCAAAAGCCATTTTGACTACCACTGAGATTTAGAGCGATATTTGCATTCCAATTCAACCGCCAGGAGCTATCAGTACGCAACTTGTGGGAAAAAATTCAAGCCAACATTTCTTTCACAGCTTCATGGGTGCAAACAACATTCCAGCGAACCAAGAGAGTGAAACTGCGACATTTCCAGAAATACACGCTTGGCTTCATCTCATCCATAAAAACATGCTTTGCGCATACCTTGTTGGATGCATTCGTTTGTGTTTCACGCGACAAAAAGTACACACGGTCGATTTTCCTTTAACCTGACCAGCAGAACCAACACTAAACATGAGCATAAATTCTGCAAAATGTACTGTGCATTAAAGATGTCCAAATATTCGACGGATATAATGCATCATATTGTGCTGCTGGTTAAAGCCACCAGGCTCTGTTTTTCACTCTTGCATTATTGAAAACATCAATAAATTTTATTAAACAATAGCACATAAGTTATTGATAAAACATTATTTAAAGAGGCCTACTCATCTTCTTTAGGCATCGAATTTTGTTGGGTCATTTAATTGGAGCGTTCTCCATGGAGGTCTAAACTATGAGTAGTTGTGTGAGTTTTCTTGTGTTTCACAGACAAATGTGGAATACATTTTAGNCCCCAGGCCCCGCAGAACAGCTTCCAAAAGTTGCTGGGACTATTGTTGTTCTCAGTCTGGACTTCCTCAGTGGTATCCATTTGTCAACCGGTGATGCTTTCGAATGAGGCAACAAATGTCTGGATGGATGAAATAAACCGCATGTGAAAAACCACCAGATGGTGCACAATAGTGTGGACCAACAAAGACTGTTCAACTACTGACAACGATACCATGAACTTTGTGAAAGGTCACATGGTTTCCATTGGTAGCATTCTTGGTTAGTGATGGTATATCATATTTGCTGTGAAGTCCCTGTACGGCATAATTGCATCAGAACCAGTCATAAATCCAACCAATGTGTAACGCAGCAAAAAAACTGCGGAAAGTTTGCACCACGTCTTTATCTATTGTGCAAATTTTGAAAACCGAATTAATGACGAATCATAAGATTATTAGGCAAGGACGCTCAATATTTGAACGCAGCCCCACGCAATCACAAACTCCACGACCTTGGACATCAGAGGTAAATATGTAACGCAAAACGATGGTCAGACATGTTCTGTTGCAAAGGGACCTATTCCGTTGGTGAGGATCCGTAAGCAAATCCGTTGAAACTAGAGAATATGTGTTTCTAACTCGTGCTCTTTTACGCACCAAGTGAACGTCGTTCATTGTGAGCAAATTACATCGCGCTAGTCTACAAAGAGCCTAGTTACGTACTTAGGTGAGCATAATAAGACCTTGTCACCGTCCCGTCTGATTTGTTAATCATAGCACTTCGATTGGTTCGCCAGTCTTCTCGTTCAGGAAGTTACAAAAGTGATGAACTGAAGAGAATGGTTAAAAATACGATAATATCCGATGCGTTTTTTATCATCTGACCAAACCTGTTGCCACTGACTGATCATCAACAGAATCAAATCACGAGGTCTGTGTGACTGTATGTGTCTGTGTGTGACTGTCCCGACCGAACATAACACACAAAAGTTTCCCATCGAGGTTCTAAAACTGACCATTACGGAATAGAGGCACAACTGACTGCCACCCGATGCTCAAAATAAACGCTATCGTACTCCGCTTTAAAAATTTGTTTAGTAGTTTATCTGCAACGCAGACAGACACGCATCTGTGCAGTGGATGCTTTAGTTGGTGAACAACAGTCTTATTGACTGGATCACCTGGCCGGCTGAGCAGGCAGAGCAGCAACAAATTCTGCTAAACCCAAGTTGAGCACACAAAGAAAAAAGTCAATCCGTTGTTTATAAAACCACATGTAACAGAATACTTCAGTGATAAGAATGGTTCAGTGAACAATTAGAGAATTTTTTAACCGTTGCCACTCAACCCTCGGAAGAGGACGCCTTAGAGTCACCATGTACAAACCGGACTTCATAAAAACCGTGAGTTCCACCCGAAGATGCCACCACCTGCACCGTATAGAAAATGATCAGACCAAAATGCTTGGAAACCAAAACAACTAAAGTTTCAAAAAAAACGAGGGATTTGCTAGCCATAAGAAAATACAACGGACAATGAGCTCGCGCTTCAACCATTCCTCCTTTCCATGGCCGTTCAAAATAGTGAAAAACACTATGACATCATACAAAAATATGTCACTTCCATCAAAATCCAATTTTTCGAAATAATGAGCTGAAAATCTTGTCAGTGAATCCTGATACCCGTTATGAGGTGGTTTTTTATCTGTGGACCACAATTCATCTAAAGTTACTGTGGGTGAACTGCTGGATAACCATGCGTTTCTACAGGCATCTGTGAAAAAGAAAGACGTCTTAAATCACCCATCCGTATCGGAACACATATTCCGAATTCAAGGGAGAATAAAAACAAATAAGGGTGTAACAATGGAATTATCAGTTTCAGACTTCATCGAGGAAATTTTCGCTCGAAAGCTACAAAGAGCGATACTTCTACATGTGAATCAAAATCCGGTCCCTGGATGATAAATGTGAAAATCTCAATGTGGGTTAAAAAATGATGAGCAAATTAACGATTGAACAAGGGTTTTATACCAATAAACTCAAAATGGATGAAGCGAGCGAAAGACCTCCGTTATTCTTGGATGTATTCTACACGAGGTATAACATCGGTTAAAAGAAGAACCTTCTATGGTAGCCACAGTATTTGCATCCGGACATTACTCAAGCGGACTGAAACACACTACAAAACCACGGAAACAAAACTCAGAGGCGAAAAAACTCCAAATAGAGTCTTCAACTGCAACGCTTACTGAATATACTCTAATTAGAGAGGAAGGTAAATATGATCCAACTAACACAGCAAGCAGACGAGAAAACAACGGATTGTGATTTCATCAAGAATCAAATGCAGGAATGTTGCACTTGCAAACAAATACAGTATTAAATGAAGCGCCGAACACTCCGTAAAGCACTACCGAAGAAAATTGCAAAACGGGAGAAACGAAGAAAACTGGAAATACACACAAGAGGCAATAAGAAGAGGTAAAAATCACCATGATGAAGAACCCAGAAGATTGAATGGATTTCAAATGGCCGCCGGCTGGCATACAATATCCTCACTTGTTGGCTCAACCAGTGAATAGAAAGGAAGAACGCAAACTCAAATGGAGCTGTATCAACTTATCACAGCAAGTCAGAACAAAGAGTGAAATTCAATTCATGCAAGCCTGACACCCAGCTGAGACAGTCAGTAACGCAGATCAGAAAATCAATGCCAAGGGGACCAATATACGGAGCACGCTACTGAAAAGTTCAAACGAAGCCAGAGAGGAATCAAATGGAGGCCGCTAATGGGAAGCAAAAATGAGGACAGAATCATGAATAGGGAATGAAAAGTTAAGCCAAAAATGGATCACTAAATCAGGCTAACAAGTGGAAATCGCGCCAGGCATGAAAAGTACTTATGAGACATTCCAGGCCCACAAAGCAACGCAAATAACAAAAAGACCGATCAGATCAAATATGGAACCGGTTTATCTTCTGGTTATATTCGCCTACCTATTCAAATAAACCTAATAATATTTGCAACTTTGTGGCACCGTTTGCCCTGTCAATCGTAGCGTGACGGCTGAACATATGCCGGGACGGTTTGCACACTGGTGAGTTAGCAAAACAAACCGACAGTCCAATAAGGCGTGTATGATGATTACAAGAATGGAAACATTTTAGGGTTTCTATCAATCTTACACACTACACACCTGGCGCAGTCTATGGTAACACCATCTAGTATTTGTTTCATAAATATTCACATTGATCTCACAAATCTGATTCGGAATATTTTCTGAAATGGATACATTTCCAGTCGTCCAATGTGTTCTTAAAACATATATGATTCGAGCACTTTGAGGGATAAATTTTTCAATTTTGTCCCTGTCCTTCAGATCTCTAGGTCATATTCTTAAGAAATTAGAACTAAATTGCTTACAGTATCTACACGGAAATCAGTAAATATGAGGGTACTGAGTGACGCCCAACAGACCATGCTAGTCGGCGTCTTCCCAGTTGCCTAGACTTCAGGAAAATCCATTTAGATTGCCTCAGGTGGACAAAAATCAATAAGCTCCTTACTATAGTTTAGGTACTTTGCATAACCCTGTGGAACAGAAGGTTCGAAAAATAGACTGGTTTCCGAAACTTACATTTTAATTATAAATCTACTGACTTCTTGTGCTTTGTCTAAGGATGCGCAGGAGACTACCTGAGTTGACCAGTGAACGTCCTTCGAGCCCACCGTCTACGTCGCTTTTCAAAGATATCCGGAAGGCGTTAACATAGTGATGTACACAGTTAGTCTGGATATAAGGCAACACTCCGATGATTAAATACGCTATCAGTACAGCTGAAATTCGTTGAGGTATCTCCACAATATGTTATATTTGCTTTTTGTACATATACCGGATATTGCAAAATTGTCTGTCAATTCCTCGCATATGCGAAGTTGCAGTCGAACACCCATTGATCGTGTGATGCCATGGTGTGAATTCCCGAATGAATTCCGTTTGTGGCCGAATAGGTTGGTGGTCAGACACTACGCGGGCGATTGCGAGTTCAAATCATATTGGAGACTCGTAGGTTGTTCACGTTCGATAAATTCCAATGAACACGATACAAGTGGACAATAATTCTCGGCTGTTTGTCTCTAACGGCTGGGTTTGAGAAATATACCCTATAATTATTGAAAGAATTTGTTGTTCTCTCGTGACCTTTCCGGCTACGTTACAATTGATACCTAAGCTACACCCGTCACCGTTTTAGCAGCCGTTCTCTTTTGCTGGTGCAACTGATCTGCTGAGTCATCACTAGGAGTGGAATGTCGACAAATTCACAGTCACCTGGACATTACTTGCGACAGAATCTTTGGAAGCAGTGAGTTTCACTCGATAAGTGCAGGCGAAAGATTTTGACGAGTAAACGGCGAAATGAAATATTGTGGTGCTAATCAAGAGGTTTATCCTGTAAGTCATAAAGAAGGAAGGAAGTCTCCATTGATGCCGCGGCCAGTAAGTGTAAGTAAGTAGTCCCACGTCAAACAAGGTTTTGACCGAACTTCTGGGCTGCCAAAGAGGTAATTCTGAGGAACTCCGAAGGAAATATTTTCTCAATATTCTGAGAAACTTCAGAGAATAATCCACACAAATCATGTCAAAGCTTACCATTGTTTTAAATGGACCCCATGAATGCTCAGCTGTAAGTGACTGCTTGGAGTGCCGTAGCCTATTTTGAAAACGGCAAGTTGGTTATTCCAAGGTGATAGAAGAATCATAGACAACCAGCAAAATTGTTGAGGTGTGGACAAGTATATAAACGACTCAGTTACTCTGATGTCACTACAAACTAGTATATTTTTGCAAAGCGCAAGCGATACAATGGGCCAAAGAGAACCTTTATGGTATTCCTTAACCAAATCGAGCCAGGAAGCCTCAAAGCCATAAATAGATTTCGTTGATACTGTTTGTATAGTTTCTTGATGGAGTATAGTATTTATCAGAGCGGGCACTTCAAAACGACGCCCGATCAAACTAAATGTGTTTCCATAGGAATTTTGACAGTTCGCAGTTGCTAACAAACATATCCTTCCCAAATTCATAGGAAACGAGCAGTACTATATTGACCAAACGCACTAGGCTAAGGCTTAATTCGAGCAGCATATATTCCAGTTAGAATGAAGTCCGTGATTTTGCCGTATATTTTCTTGGATAGACAAATCCACAGGTTTCGTGTGTCTCCACCGTTTCCACCGTGTCTCCAACTGACTGGGAAACGGCGGGCTACTCCAAGATTTCCACAAAATTCACGGCTAACAAGGGTTATCTCATATGCCACGACAACATGTGCCTTTTTATGGAGTAACGAAGCTTATAGTAACTCTACAGACAGAGGTCAGGCCTATGAATCTGAGCGAAAAGCTGGAAAATTTGGAAAACTATACACAGCTTCATCGGCAACGGCCTCATTTGAAGCACCGCTTAAAACGAGTGTATCGATGATCGCTGATCCTCGCCAGCCAATAATCAGTTTGGCAGAGAAATTCAGACGTAGAAGTAAATACTTCTGCGTATATCTTAATTTCCAATAATTATTTAGGCCTAGGACCGACGATATGTTTGGAATAATCAACAGTTTTGCTTTTCCCGGATTTGAATTTATGCTCTGCCTGGCGTCTACTGCGTTTGTTCATACAGTGCAATGTTTAGATCTCCATTCAAGTCAACTAAGCTGATGCTATGCCCTCGTGTATATAGCATTATTAGTTAACGTATAAATACAGAACGTCTTGAGGAATTTAGCAATCGTTTTGACCACAACAGGCTCACAGATGATCAACACATAGATGGTTGTTTGCAAACTTCGCACGCATGATTACATTATTGAGCTGAACTCTGGTGCTTCAAAGAACATTACAGTTAAATTTGGCACAAGAGTCCTCCAAATCCAGACGACACTTGCATCCTGCAGTTTGCCGCCGAGCTGTGATTTAGAGGACCGAGGAAGAAGTGAAAATCCTTTTACTTGCTGCACAAATATACCAGTTTGTAAGTGTTACTTGGAGCGAGTTGTACGCTTTCGATAACGACACCGTGGTCGTTTGTTTCCTAGACCAAATATTCATCGAATATAGTAGAGTTCGCGCAGAATGAAAACTTCACCTGCATGTACAAATCAATAAATTTGTTAGACTTCTCCCTTGGAAATGCCTGGAAGATCACCACTGCCACGTTGATTTCTCCTCAATATGTAAGATCTTTAAACGGGTGGACAAACTTTCTTCGTTAATCTGGAAGCCATATTGAGGTTGATTGGCCTGAGTACATTGCCTCTATAGCAGAAGCAATTGCCGAACAATTGTGCGTACCGCCTGAGCGATTAACAACAGCATAACAACATTTCTGAATGTCTAATTGATTCCCTCCCGACATTCCGGTCAGTTTGTTCGGTGAAATTTCAAAGTGAGTTTAGAATTCATATTGAATTTTGGCGGGAACGCTTTCAATTACCTAAATCCTAAAATGTCATCACGTGCCCAGTCTTGCCTCCTCTCTTTCAAGGTCAATCAGAATGTAGCTACGGACGCCTTCAAACGGTTTCCAAAATGTATGTTGTTCAAATTAAAACCCGACACTTAAAGCCACCTAAAGATGTGACGAAACACGAATAGCTTCTTGAGAATGCCATATATTCTTGACTCTGCAGCGTTAGGTATAGGCAAGTAGATCGCAAAACAAATGTTGCTCAATAGTTAATTGCCAGCTAACACGCGTTTGACAACCGTCACATTGCAGTTTGCTTAACGGAGGTGTACCGAAACACTGTAAGGCAAATTTTTGGGAGTTGAAGTTGATTATTTATACGGAAGAAATGTGTGCACGTAACGAGAAAATGCCAACCCAAATGCATAATGAAACTGCCTTTTCGTTTGGTACCAAAAATTCCACGAGCTGATCTTCATGCCAGGCAAAAACACCAACAGCCTCCTGATTAAGACCGAGTAAGTTCGTCATGTTCAGTGAGACGTGGTATATAAACCGCAGTCCCAGGAGCACAAAAAACACTGAAAGTACGCAGAATGTAATACTCTGAACTCTGTCTACGTGAAATACCTCTGTTTTTCAATCCTACGGATTACGTTGTAGGAGAACAAACAATGGTCGCTGTTGCGCCGATTTTTCTTTGTGTTTTGGCTAAATGTCTGCCTGGCCGCCACATGACCAAAATGTCCGATTTCGACCACATAGGTCCCTCTTGCGCACCTCTTATTATCTCGTCCGAGCTTTCGTCACGGACTGATCATCAACTGAATTTAACTACCAGGTCTTTGTCGGACATACCACAAAGATGATTCTTACCGAGGTTCTTAAATTGACCATTACCGATTTGAGGCAAAACTGACTGCCACTCTGGGATCAAAATAAACCCCATCATGTTGCACTTTGAAAGTCTGTTAAGCAGGTCACCTACAATGCATATAGACCAGCGTTTGTACAGTCGATGTTTAAGTTGGTGAACACCAGTCGTATTGACTGGAGTACCTGGCCGGCTTATGAGCAAAAACGAAATCTGCTGCACCCGAAAAAAACGAACAAAAATGAAAACATCAAAGTGTCCTTCATAATACGGCGCGCAACAGAATACTTTTCGGTGAAGAGAAGGGTCCAATGAACAAATAAACATTGCCAGGCCAACAGCGGAAACGGAGGCTTGGGAGTCACCATGGACAAACCGGACTTTATAAAAACACATACGTTGTATCCAAAGATGTCCCAAAACTGCGCAATGTGCAAAATGATCAAAATGAAAAGTTTGAGAACCAAATATGCAACTGTCTCAAGATAATGACACATTCGCCAGGTAATACAATTCGAACACCAAAGAATATGCTCGCGACTCAATTGTTCCTCGCTTCCACGGGCTTTCATGCGTGCCAATAAGAGTCATGACACTGAGACGAATTTGTTGCCCCTTTAAAGATCAACGTCATATCTTTCGGAATAATTACAGTTGATAATCTTGCGAGTGAATCCCAAAACCCGATCGACTAACTGAAGGGTATACAAATCGAAGAAGACTGAATAATGCGACCGTCCGATATGAGTTGGCCGTTTCATTTATGGGCGCCAAGTCAGGCAACACAATGTGGGATAAACGTGGACTTCAAGAGGGATTCCCAAAAAAGGAAAGACATGTGTAAATTGCTCAACATCTGTCACACTTCACATTTCTGAATCAACGCAGAATATTTAATACACGAATGGGAGGCCTAAAACGACTCCGGTAGTCTTTGGATTCACGGGGAAAATTTTATAACAAAAAAACTATAAATGAATCAAACTCCACTACCTGGCTGATAACGTTGTCAGCCTCAAAGTGAGTGAACTACGATGAACAAATAAAGACTGGACAACGGTTTCGTCGTCGTTCAACTTAAAATGAAGAAAGGGAACGAAGTAACGCTGGAAGCGCTGGGTGTATCCAGAACGAGAATACCGAAGGCATAACGGTATAAAATATCCTGCAAAAATAGCCTTCTATGAATCGAATAGCCAACGTAGTTGCATCTGGAACTCCTTCAAGCGGACTGAAGCACAATGCTACACAGCGGAATCAAATTTTAGGGATGAAATGCTTCTGAACGGATTCTCTGAAGCTAACGATTACCAGATATATCTATTTAATTAACTAATGCATGATGAAATAATGTCGAACGAACTCAACACCTGGAGTTGATAAGAAGCTGAATATAATCTAAATCTAAATCAAGTATATTGCGGCAATGAGTGCAAGGATACTGTAACAGCACACAAAAACCGTATCATATAAACCGACGGACACTTCTCAAATCACTATCAAGCAAAAAAACGGGGAGAACAAAGAAGACCGGTGATACGTACCAAATTCAATGCAGAGAGGTTAGAAAATACCACACTGAACAACCCGGAAGATTGCTCGGACATATACAAAAACAGGACATGGTCAACATTACCAGAACAATTCAGAACCAAGAAATAACGTGAAATGCTGGAAGCGTGAGCCTCAACCAACACAAACTAAGCAAATCAACTCAGTCTATTAAACTCTCAGGAGAAAAATTTCGGAGCACTCTAGTGCAAAAGTTGACAAGAAGCCGGATAGGAAGCCAATGGAGGCCGTTACGAGAGCACGAAAGTGCAAACAGAATTATGAACACGGAAATGAATAACCAAGCCCAAAATGGGTCACTCAATCAGAATAAGAGGTGGAAATTGCGTCACGCAAGGGGGTTACTTATGAGCCAGTCGGGACCTACAAAGCAACGCACATGACAAGCAGACCGATCAAATCCAATTCTGAAAACTAATTCAAATGAGTTTTTGATTGATCAAACAAATAACAGTTCCAAGTAGTGAGCTGAAAGCTACTATGCTTCCATAAATATGGGCAAAGCTATTTCTCACCAGTCATTAGAATTTTTCGTGAGGTCAGCCTTCCAAAATTTGATAAGGATCAGTGATAGAAGATTTATTCCATATCAAAATTGAGCACCATTATCACCGTTAAAAATTGTGTTTCTTGATTACTGACGGTGATGGTAAGTAGCACACGTTTGGAATTTCGGATGGGCTAGAAACCCTCTTCTACCACAAAGTACGTGGCTTCATACTTGAATCAACAAAGTGCATGAGCTGCAAGATATCAGTTAAAACTCAAATATTTACGTGCAATTAACTAAGACGCCGGATATCCTAATCTCGACGATCATTCAAACCATCTATGCTCACGTGTGGGGACAGACAACCGAAACAAGAAAGGATACCACGAGTGAAATTTGTCAGTAGCCCAAATTCCTCGTAGTCTCATCAAATAGTCTACTTTAGGTCACCAAGATAAAACCCTCAAAATGATCACGATCCACTCGTCAGTGATTAAGCTGTTAAAAACCTCAAAATTATTTACGCGAAATCCCCATGATTTCCTGATAAGAATAGCAATCATACGTCAAGTGAATGCCTAATTAGCTCAATGACCTGGCCCATGCATTCGGGGTTTTATTCAGTGCTGAGAGATGCATGTCTGCACTTGCCAACGTCTACAACTATGGAGGAACTTGTACGATGGACGTCACTTTCCGAGCTGAGCCAATGTCACATCTTCGGGTTAAAGAAAATGCGAAATCTGTCTCATCCGCCGATTATATCCGCACGTCCACACAAATGAGACAGAATAAGATTTGTAATTCTGCAGCCCCATTCGCTCCGTCAACCAGTATATGATCGCTCAGGTGTATTATACCTGAAAATATGCTGGAATGGTTTGCACACTGCTGATACAGGTGCAGAAACTGACGATCCGATAAGGCTTGCGAGTGCGAGCATTACAAGAAAGGAGTGGTTATATGGTTTCAATCAATCTCATGCACTACACGCATGGCAGAGTCTGTAGTAACGCCCTTTACTTTTTGATAATGCAAATTTGCATCCGGGAACTGAATGATTTCGTTCGGTTTATCCAACTTCACATTTATCTCACAAATCTGATTCGGAATATTTTCCTGTCACCCAATGTGTTCCGAAACCACATATGATTCAAGTACTTTGATGGACAAACTACAGTCCAGCTCATTAGGTCATATTATAAAGAGATGAAAGCTAGTGTGCTTACAGTATCTATACAGAAATCAGTAACCACAAGGATAGTGAGGAGATAAGGGCCAAATGCGGCTCGGATATTGTTAAAAGTTTGAGTGCCACGTGGTGTATAATATGGAATTTTTAGAGTCAAAACAGCATAGTGAAACAAGATGTTGTAAACATACGTTTCGGTTGCCGTGGGCAACCTTTATCATGGAGTTCTACAATCAGTTGAATACGAGTCGAATGCAGCTTCATTTGGGTCCACTATTCTGTCATCTAATTGGTGTGTTCGTGATCAGTTGACAGTCGGGCGCGACCGGCATGCGTGATTGTGCGGTTGTACGTTGGTTTTGTGTGCGCGCACGTGTGATTGTGTGTGTACTTTGATCAGGTTGTGCCTTCGTTTGTCGTTGTGCTGGCTGTGATGCCCCATTGTTGAGATCCCTACTGATATCTGGCTATTATGCCTACTAAGGTGTGCAGTTAGTCCAAGCTAGATAGACGTGTTGCTGGCCCGGTCGCTACGGTCGATGGAGTTCAGTTGTGTTGATCCCTATGGCCTCAGCTCACGTCCGTTCCACGTATGACTTGAATCCTGATTGCCGAATACTTGTACCCCCAAATTTTATTTGGCGGCTTGAATCAAGCGTGTTGATTGGAATGGCTGAATCCCGTTCAAGTCTTTTTTAAATAAATTTGTTGCTTTTCTTGGTGGAAAAGGCGTATGTTGTTTGTGCTAAGTGATTTGCACATGCAATTCCCTGAATGTCTGGCCTACGTATTTGGCCGGACATTCGGCACAGGGAATTGGATAGACGTAGTTTGTGCGGTGTTTCAATTCACTAGGATCCTTAGCCACTCTGAGGTGTGGTTTTAGGATGTTATCAATTCATAAGAATCCCGAAGTATCCTTCGAATGCAGTCTGAGGTGCCTTTTCAAAAGGGCATTCCCAAGGTGACCATCGGGTTTTCGTATTCCTGGCTCACCGTTTTGGATAGCAATCTCCAGAATTTCGGGCGACGAGCCTCATGACGCGATTCATCAGCGATCCGAGAACTGCGTGGTTTACGTAGTGTGGATGCGAAGACTCATAATGCAAATTAATATCGGAATTTGTGGGTCCTGTGAAGATTCCCGCTGATAATCAGCGGCTACTGTTACCATACAGCTATCCTTGAGAAATGTTGCCCATGGCAACCAAAACGTCGGATTACCACAACTTATTTTACAACGGTTTGTTTTGACCTGAGAAATTCCATATGAGGGTACTGAGTTATGCACAACGGACCATTGAGCAGCGCATTTTTATTCAGCCTGCCGTTTGCATCGTTTTTCAGCAATATTCGGACAACGGGGTTAAAACATCGATGTATGCGATTAGTCTAGAACCAAGGCAATGCAGTGATGATTTACTACGCTATCACAAGCCAGATGTTGGAGTTCATACTCACATCATTCAGTATATTTGAAATCCGGTGAGTTAGTTTCCCGATATATTATGTTTCGTTATTGTACATGCACCAGATATTGTAACATTTTCTGTCATTTCCTCCCATATGAGAAGTCACAGTCAAGCATTCATTGATTTCGGTTAATAAATGGAACACCGAAATATCGTGATGCTAATCAAGAGGTTCGTCTTGTATTCCATCAAGTATGATATATTAGACAATACGTTAGACTCTTCGACAGCCGAAGACCGGTTTCGTCCTCCTTGGGTCCCATCACGTCGGCATAGTCTTCAAGTTTCCGTTATTCTTATGTTCTACTTGAACCCAAATTTTGACAGATCTTGACAAATATTCCCATTTGCATACCAACTGGGCTTTCAAGGGAGCGTCAACTGAATTTCTTGTTTATGATATTCTTCAATTGAATGTGCTGAACAAAGGCCTCGTCATATTTCACTTGGTACGGTATTCTAGATAACGGAGTACATTTTCATGGTTACATTTACCGCCTTCCGTAAATCATTTTCGTCCACCGGCATCAAGTGTTTTTTATTTTCTGATAAATTGGTTGAATACCGAATTTCACTTTACTGTTGATCAAAAATGCCAGAGCCACTGGTCTTGCCTTCAGCTCAACTAAGGAACTTGTTCAACTGGACCACTCGGCAGTTCTCGCCATTTGAGCACCCTAGGTCTTGGACATCGATACATTAAACGGGAGGAAGCCCTTTCAATGTTTTTGCTTTGTTTCTAGTTCTGTTCCACGAATATTTTGTCCTAAAGCAACAGTTTCTTCTTAGTAGATCCTAATAATCGGCGAGTTCATATACCAAAACCTTCTTCAGCATACTTTGGCTGAACCAGTATTAAGATGCTCTCCTTGCATATCAGATATCTAGAGCCATTCAAATGAGAGTGATGTGAACGTGAAATACACAAAACCAAAAAAATAATTCACATGGCAACCTGTGGTTCTGACCAAATACCTGCGTCCCCACTCGTTCTTCTTGCAGGTGAAAAAATGTATCTTAAATATTCTATACGAAATAATAAACCGATCAATATTTCGGTATAGACTGACATATTGTCATCTTCTCAGGCACATATTAGTGCAAAAAAAGTCAGCAGAAAATTTTACAGAAACAGAATTTTCCATAAGGGAAAGTTCCAACTGCCATTGCAGCTTTTAATTCATGTTGTGGCATACGTTCTAAGCACCAGCATACAGTAAGTCTTGATTCATTTCAGCGTAGACAAAGCCTCAATTCGTTGGTTTTTCTGCATGTCAGGCAATAAAAGCAAGTTATACGAGTCCCACAATGCTGTGAGCCAAAGCCAGCTATTCACGTACTTTTCAAATGCGGTTACCACGGTAATGCGCATGAGACGAAATCATGGCGCGATGGACTCAATTTCAGAGGGCTTTTGGGGAGAATCGTTGGCGTCAAATATTAGGGCCAACAAAATATAAACGTAGGGGGAAGAGAAGATTCAGGAAGCTGATGAAACTGATTTAATTCTGAAGGGTTTACTCGCAATTATAAACAGAAAATGGCCTTGAGAACACCCGCACCGATGTGAAAACACAGCAAAGTAAGTAGGTGGTATGTTTAGTACGCATATGCCGCATAAAAAAGCTTTTTTGAGTGAGTTCCTATTATTAAAATACTCAAATTTGCACAAGTAAGACAAGAATGCCATTCTGTTGGCCATTCCGCTTGATCAGCCCCATGTTTGAATGTGCATGCTAGGTGTTGGTTTTGCCGGAGATAATGTTTTATGTTCACTTTTGCTATTTTCATACGTCAGACGGTTCTTTGCTCACATCACATGCAGACAAATTTGTTGGGTCTCCGCAAAGAGACGCTCTGCGTACCGCAGCATGCTGAAAAGGTGCAGTTCACCTGATCAAATGCACTCTGTCGAGGCGTGAGGTATAATTGTCTAGTCTCTTTCCTTTTGGCAAAACTTATTGGGAAGGATCCTTGAATGCTAACCGTCATCTGATCGATTTAATCTGCTTAACTATGTCAAAATAAGTCAAAATGAGACAAAAATACCAAATCGTAAAAATCTGGAAAAAGTTCGTTGGAAGGTGAAACGTCTCCGTTCTCGATAAGAATTTCGTTGGACAGTCGAATGATATTCATGTTAATCGCACACACAACATATGCCGCTCTGGTGCACTGAATTTTGCAAGTGTTTGCCTGAGAAGTATCACGGGTTCTCAGGTGATGACATCGGTTTCGCTTGGACCAGATGATGACCATCTTCAAAAGCTGACACGAATTAAGTCATCGATGTTCGCGATAATGCACTGTTGTTGATGATATGGAGGATGGTGAAGCTGAAGCATCAAAGGGATCACCACAAGCTGCTGATCTGACCTGTATTTTAGAATTTATTTAAATACTTCTCTAGCACGACACCGCAACAATTCATGCGATTATCCACAGTTGATGGTATGCTGCTTGAACGCTTGTGCCCAGAGTTTTACACAACACCTGAGCGATTCCAGTCGGAAGTAAAATCCCACCTTAAACAGACAAACCCACAAATTTAACCTGCATAGATAGTAGCAGAAATATATTTATACTTATATATTTATATTATCGAGTTCAGTCATCTGCATACGCGACTGCACAGTCCTCAGAGCTGTCATCTAGCGATTAATAACTGAGTTTGCCTGATGGTGATATTCGAATGCCAATCGGAAACGAATAGAAACACTCCTTCAACTACTTGGTCAAATGGATGTGAACGATGACAACCGAACGTATCCCAACATGATGACGGATAGTCGTTAGTTTCCTGCAAGTTATACTGTGCCCACCAATGAGAGTTTTGTATGTTCATTTACTGTGGTGACCTACTTTATCGGTTAATAATTTATTTCGAAGGGCTGCAGTGATACTCATGGCTTCGCAGTAAATTAAAGTTCTTTGACCCTACCCACAATTGACATCGTTTGACATTTTCAATGCCACATAGCCCGTTGGGTGCCAACTCAATGATAAACAAATTCAACGCACACATTGCGGTTTAGCTCGGGGCTAGAGAAATCGCCATGAATTTGTCTAACAGAACTATCCAATGCAGTTTAAATTCGAAACCAATCGTGAATTTCCAGTCAAAATTTTCAGCAGTTCTGGCACAAAATTCTACAGCTTATTTGCCGAATTCTGACAACTGTCTGCAAAGTAGTCCTAAGAATATCGGTATTTTGGGTGGCGGTACATGGACAGTGTTGATTTGAAAAGATGCTCGGCCCGTCAAGTTCTAAATTGCAGGTTCTCGACATATATATGAAAACACCCGTTGCCAAGCCTCCTTCCAAAGATGTGCTCTGATAAATGTTACGTGTTGGGGAGTTTCCTGAGGAAGTCGGTTTTTCCGATGATTGAGTACATCGCTGTTACAGGTAGGACAAGGATATTTTTAAGCGTAATTATCTCGCACTACCTCTCGCAAATTACATGGCGTTGTCGTTTATTCTACTTGCCCAAGTTTCTCGCCCCTTTCGGACTCTGGATAGATCGATGGCATTCTGGCGTACTACGAATTCGACAGACAGAGCGGCATTTGTCAATATGTTCACGTTCATCGGAAAAGTCTGTGGCCAATCCTTCATAACCATTGATCAACACCGTGCAGTTTATGGGCAAACAAATACAACGTACAAGAGTCCAGATAGTTTATGTAATAACGAGCCGCATCTTCCCGCAAATGACGCGTTTGGTTTCCCACCAGTTGAACAAGACAAACGAGACGGTATTATCGAACTGCAAGCAAAAAGGAGAATTCAGTTGCTATTGGTCCGCCAAAACATACAATCGATCAATGCAATGTGGCACAACATGATGCAATAAAGTAGTCTGATGACTCTAAATTTGATTTCATCAATAATGGATAGACTTACAACAACAAACACAGACAGATATCCGCATGCTGAAAAGATTAGGTTTTATTCCAGGATAGTGGAGAAATTTCCATCAGTGTCTTTCAATTTCCCCATTTTCGCTTTACTGAATGTCAAGAATCCCGAGTTCGAATTGTAGAACTAAATTTTGAATCGGCTGCGTAAGCTTATGATTTATTGTACCATCCATCAGGACGTAAGTCTAAGGTTTGGTTTATTTTTGTTTGTCTGGTTTGTATATTCTCTCGTAAGCCGCTTTCTGGTGGACGTCTGGCTATTCCTTATAGGAGACTGCCTGTCCCACCAGTAAATTTTAAATGAACGGACAAATTAAATATTAGACAGAAATATTACAAGCAGTATGGTGGAACATGGAAAACAATCATCTTTGTGGTAGATAAGGCAGTCCATAAATCTGCAGCTAGACAGGTGTGGTTGAAATATTTAACAGATATACTGTCATGCTTGGGTATGTTTCGTAGCTACCTGTTTAAAGAACTAGGCAGAACCGACTGACAACTCTCCAACAGTTCACGTATCAACTGGTAGAAACACCTTGAAAGAAACGTGTGGGGCCTATGCATGAGCTAATTTTAACTATGTTTCTGTGAAATATTCATTCCTGTTGCTTTCATACTGACAATCATTTCCATCTTGGCAACATGCACATGCAATTCAGACATTTGCACACTACTGAATTTGACAAAGCCGCGTTATTGACAGCTAGGTTCATTGGCGTCTTTGAACATGGTCAAATACACGGATTCACTCTCCACATCTCGAAATAGCTATCCTATTTGAAAGGCGGGAGAAGTAACGACAAAAGTGACGGCAAAACGATAGAAAGTCCCTTTTATTTCAGTCACGAAACGGGAGGATATACATCCAAATTACGCGCATAATGTTTTGATGGAATTTTAAAGACATACATAACAAATAATAGCCTCAGTCTGGCCCAAAAAGCAGTTGTCGGAAAACAGAAGCTCATACATTCCCCCAAATGCCAAAAAGGAGCGTGCTATCACAAGCTGATACCTGTCGGTGATCTGGAAAATCGTATCCGCACACACTTCTCCGATATTGACTTTTAACCCGCAAAACTCAAGTCAACAAAGGCTGGCCCGTTGATTGCTGGAAGGAATTCTGTCAATATTCTTCACGTCCTAAAGTCTCGTTTCAAAGAATATGTTCGCTTTTTAATACAGGACGCGTGTTCGTTCATGAAAACTGACCACGTTTTCAGGTCCACATGCTGAAGACAGTCGACTCCGCACTGGCCACTAATATTTATCTAGCGTAGCCATCCGAGCCCACCAAAGGCATTCATTTGCTTTGTTCAGAAAACATTCTTTTCTCTTTTTTCAGCTGTTATTATGGACAAATAGATGGTTCCACGACGTGGCAGTAAAAATATAGGATGCCATCTCTAACCGTCATTGATTGTGAGACATTTATTCCGGCACCCACTTCCGAATTAAGGGTAGTCATTGTCTAAAACACCCAGAGTGCTCCAGCGTGACAGGCACAGCCGTTGTGGAGAAGTGATGGAGGCAAAAAGCCGGTTTCGATGTAAACAGAAATGTACATATCGTTCGGTTCTTACTGCTTCTACAGCCCTGCATTTAAAATGCTTTCTTAGCCTTATGCATCCAGCGTGGTTGGACGTTTCTGGCTTGTCAGCCAACTGTGCCGATTTCTTGAGGATGTCGTAGCTACGAGCAGTTCTCTTTGAATCAATGAAGGAGATTCATAGTTTTTGTCCAACATCTTGGTGAGGTTAATACAGAGCAGGACGCTTTCTTGTTGAACAGCCGCTTTTAAACTTACGTTCACAGAAGACCTGGATCAGAAATTCAGATTTTACACCTGGGATAACCAGAACCGACAATTGATGTCATGTTGAACTTCTTGGAAGAGCACCAGTCGTGCAAATAATTGTTATCAAAAATAATGCCCACTTTTGAGCGTAAATCTGTAAAATTCCTGGCGCACAAAAATTGTTACAATCCGGAAAACGGTGGACGCTTACCGTGGTGGTCGTCACTTTTAAACTGAACGATTCAGTGTGGGTAATAGAAGGTTTGAAGACTTTCTCCTTTACTTCAAATGGCATCCATGTGGTTCCCAAATAATTGTAGCCGGTGTTTCCACGGAGAGAGCTGAATTCTTCATCTGTAATGAAGTGTAGTATAGCAGAGTAAGCATGAATTGCTGACTTCAACTAGGTAAATTCAACAGGACTGGACAAACAAAAAATCCCTGCCTGAGGCAATCGTACTCATCCACACCTGGAAAAATGGCCAAGTGCGTTCTGAAATGGAGTCGCAGCTTGGGAGGTTACAGAGAGTTAAGTCGAGCTTGCAAGGTTCAGACCGACTGTAGAGCTCACAAGCAAGCTGATTATTATTTTTTTCATATGCAAGAAATTCATACCTGTCCTGGAAAAAGGATATGGAACTGTCACCTAGCGTGTCACTGTTGTACTCTTGCAGGCATGAGTAACTATTTGCTTGAAAACTACTCTCATAGCCCTCACATCGACGGGATCATCAGGTTCGTTCATAAGAGTGTCACGACCATTCTTTACCTCTGTTTTCTAATTCATCATTCGACTGCTGACAGAAACGTTTAGTTACTAATGGAGGTGTGCCTTTTGGTGTGACTCGGCCGGAAGATGAGTGAAATAAAGTGGTGATGATTGTGCACGCACTCCTCAGATTCGTCATAAGTGTACAGTGGTCATGGAAGACTGATACTCAAGAGAAGCAAGCTTGTTATAAACCATCGAAAACTACTTGCACTGATTCCGTGACTGTAAATAGTGGTTAGTTTCACAGATTCCTGAGCATTCATGTTTGCCGGAGGGACTGAAATTGTTTCGGTACCAAATCCGAGCACCTGATTTTCAAAACTACTTATATACATTAATTAGAATGGCATGTGGGCAGGAAAGACATTCCGGGATACATGGAACATTCAGACAAACGGATCAAGCCGTTTGACTGATATATGGTTGTACGGAGTTGCATCATGGCACATCATTATGCGAATATGTCACCCCGTTTCACCGGTAACACATAAAACTGATGATTACAAAACCTTACTGAAATGACTGGGCATCATTCTATCGTAATACTGCACGACATTTCCGGAAGGTGAACTCACTTGTGGTGAACTCCATTGTGAGGGAGATAAATTGTCCTTTTTTCAATGTACACGGTTCAGTAGGACACTCATTAATAGTGAGCTTATTAAGCTTTCCATATTGTGCTAAGATAAGAGAAAATTTGGGGATTAGTCTCAAAAAGTAATAACTTGCCAATTTCGGAAAGGCACCACTGGCAATAGGAAGAAATTTTGGAATTTTACTGGAGGCTAATTTATGTCAAAACACAGAGGTGCACCGTACAGCTACTGTTTCATCCTTACTGGGACTCATCAGCAGTGCGCATCTCACGAAGATCCGGTGGGGAGTCTAGAACCCTTGACCTCCCGGCTAGTAGTTCGAATATTCAACCGTCAGCTGTTCGTACCAAAGTTTCTGTCACATGTTAGTGCATGATCTACTTTACAGTGTTTGACTTTGGCTATCTGAAATCCAATGTCCTCGAAAAATGGAGTCAACATATCATTTTCCAAATTCTCCATATTTTTACAGTTTATCCCTTGCCTGCACACACTTGTTTCTCGTATCATTATAGCTGGTCGCACTGACGGGGCTTTTCCACGAGTGTATAGAGCAAGCGCAAACTGTGCGTTCTGTTCGTACCTTGACCTGGAATAATATTGGGGCCGCCTCACTCAAAAACATTTGAACCGTAAATGTTAACAGGTTTTCCACTTCAGCTGCCTTGTCGTTAACCTGAGAAATTTTGGTATCGCGCACGGCTTTCTTACGAAGGTAGCTTTGATCCTTTTCTCAGAATTTATGGCTCAACACTACTGGTGTAAGGAGGAAAACCCTTCGCTGCGGAGTTGTTTATTAGAAATAAACAGTTACAGACTATTGGACAGGAAAGTTAAACTCTCATTTGCACGTTGCTTTTTAAAAATTGAATATCCGTCTTCTTCTTGAACGCGTCTTCTTAAAATATCAAGGATATTCATAGACAATAGCACAATTGCAAGCAAAAACTGCAAAGTAGTTCCACAAATTCCGTAATAAGTCCCACCTTCCACTAGATCAAGGCGAAGTTACGAGAACACACATACTACTCGCATGCGTCATCAGTAGTACCCACCGGTACACTGGTACTCAGTATCACAAGCGCAAACGCTGAGGCGAAACGACAACCGCACATTTCCAATTGTAACTGTAAAAACAATGGCGTAAAGCTCTTAGGTAAACTTAGGAGTTGTATGCTCTGCCGAGCATATACGCTGCGATATGTGGCACATTAGGTTGAAATGTATGACAGAACGAGAGATTCAGCTAGGCCGTATGATGCCCAATGATGGTCGTCCTTTAAAATCAAGTTAGTTTGTAACTAAGTGTACTTCGGTCGGAATAGGAGTTTTGTTTAAAAGCCGTCCTGTTCACACATAAGAAGTAATGAGATGTAGAAAATCCCACTCTGACAATGCCGCTTTACTATTGAGAACGGATGAAACAAGTAGGGTGAATGAATGCGATATTTCCCTCAACTCATATCAACCCAAAAATCGTGGCGATATTTATTGCTGACGACAAAGTCTTCAAGGCTCTGATAATAAACGTATTTCAGAAAATGGCCAAAATTTAGAGTGCTCGTTGTAACGTGAACTTACAGCAGTCTTCCCACTTTACTTGACCTTCAGCTTGCGTACAAAAAAACGAATAGAGTAACAGCGCACCAAGTTGCATTTTTTTTCGAAAAATGACCGCAGTGACTAGCCTGTTGTTTAAATGCATGTGCTAATCCAATCAGAAATGAGAGTTTTTGTTGTTCAAAATGGTATGCATTGACTGTAGCCGAAGGCTCTTTAGGACGTGCGATATTGTTGTATATCTTTTCAACGTGTACAACATTCAATGTGTCTGAAATTGTTTGGCAGCCTTAATGTCACTCCGATCTGAATTGCACTTTCAATTGTTCTCCTATAAACAGTTTCTAAATCCCTTATTCCTTATTTCAGCCATAAAATAAGGAACATGGTTGCACCTATTTTGCTAAACTATATGCGGCATAAAGCTGAAGTATAAGCGAGTAATGAAAACTTAGAAGAGTTGAGCCAACAAACAAAATGTACCAGTGATTCCGCTAGGATCAAGTGCGCAAGGAAAGGTAACTTAAAATGAACAAATGGCGTTCGACTTATTTTCAACCATTATGTTAATATCTAGGTTTGTCGGCGCCATTTACAGAGTTTCTATTGCGTACCATTATTAAAGAGCTACTGATCTGAATCAGTGCCTGCTCTGAACTTCACCTCCTTGAAATGTTGACTGAGGACCGTCCAAACCTGATACCCTTCTGGCTTCCAAATAATAAATACTCATCTACCGCAATGTGCTTCGAACGATGCTGAAGTTATCTCCAATTTTCTTTCAAATGTGAGGATTGTTTTGGACAGGATATTTTGAGCTCGGTCATTCGCTACTCGACAGCGAACAACGTTGGTTATCGAAGCACAGGAGAGTTTTACTGAGCAGTTTTGTGCAGTAATTATCGGCACCATCACCTGCTTTTCTTAGATTTATCAGAACCAACCAGGACAGATAGTTGCAGCCTTTCAACACAAGCTTTGCTAATTTATTAAATCAGTCACAACTTGAGACGTACAGTTTCATAGACGTATTGTTACTCCAACCTAAATTGCACTTTTCATCGTTCTTCTATAAGCATTTTCAAAATCCCTTATTCCAGGAAGCGGGTGATGGAAGCACGTTTAACAACGGAAAGTGAACTGACTGAGGGAGATACTCAAAAGGTCAACTATTCAAACAGATATTTGAATAGAAGCACAGTGACAGTTTAATTTTCCTGCCAGTGAGCCCTTCTAATTCAATCTTTTCATCAGTCCCAACCAAATAACGAGCGGGTTTTAGCCACCGTTTAACTTGGTATAATTACGTTATTTAAGAATATCTAGAGAGTTGGCATAGTATCACTGTGTTCGAAAATGGTGTCAGGATAATCGTGATCATTGGAGAAGCTCATACATAGAAATATCTCAGTTTTATTGGGTTTCTAGATCACACGTCCACTAGTATATCAAATTGTGGAAAAAGATGGTTCGATAAGCTTTGAAAATTCAAAACGGATGTCCTTCAGTTTAAAGTGCGTTGAGCACCGAGATTAAAACTGCTAAAAAAGATAGGTTGTAATGGGCTGAGAGTGCCTTATGGTGGGCAAGCTACTTCCGCAAACAAACCCGCGTTTTCTGTCAACCTATCAACGGTGACCGCTTTAGGTCCCACAAGTGTTTCATGGCTTGTTCAAGCCCCGATGGTTGTACAATTTCCAAAAAGCTTTGATCACCCTAACCACCCTGACGCTTAAATAAGTGGCCAGGAATCACTTTATATCTTCACAGAGATGTCCAAAAAACCGAAATTGACAACTTGCAATTTTCAGTAAGTCAATTATTGGTGCAATTTGCGGACGATCTAACCGTTCTAATTTTTGGTCCAAATTAATGACTCCATGCGTAACCGACTTCAAACGCCAAGTCTGTCGAATCCCCTGGTTCTCACCGGTCCCGGTTCCTTATTTTTCTCCAGTGTTACGTTGGAATAATGCGTCGACGAATTCGTGCAAGACTTTCCGGTGTTCAGAAATAAAGGGCGAATATAAGCCCACTTCTCTGATTATTTGCGTTTGAGGATGATTATCCAACAGTATTGAGAGCCGAATGCGCCTGATTGCAAACGTTATCGTGAAATTTCAGACTTATACTTGTGAAACCGAAAATGAAGTGTGAGGTTAAGTTCACCAAACGCAGGACCACAATGTCCTGGTAACAAGGGAATACAGAGCTTAGTGATGCACAATCGGCTACAGCAGTACAGTGCAGTTCAGAGTCAACCAAACAGCAATGCATGAATTTGCGTGTTTTCCCCTGGCACGGACCAGTGTTTAATACCAATTCAACAGTTAAACATAGATTTTGACGATTCAGCCCCACTCAACTTAAACGATTTCCATCCACACACACTAACGTTGGGGCGCTTTACCAATAATAATAAAGGTGCACATATCAGGCAGCCTACGATGTACTTAGCAATTCTTGAGACTCATTATATAGGCGCATGAAAATTTGAATTCACATGAAACAGAAGATTGATGGGACTCCGCCTACCTGATGAGCTTTCACAATGGATGAGCCAATCGTGAGCTGACGAGGACTATCCAGGAGCCTTGTGAGTAGGTTGGTTTCCGGAGAATCCCCTTGCGGTAGTTCCAATGCGCCCTCTCGGTAAACCGAATTAATCTTCAGACGGGTATATTTCGCCAGTGATTCTACCAAAACGCTGATTCCATTACCAGCCAATTACCGCAGCGCCGCAGAATGCGCCACATGTGTTAGATCCTCCACAATTCCAACCATGATGGTAATCACGTAAGTGATGCGGATGGTTCTGTTAAAGTAGTTGTCTATGTCATCGGCTATGATGTGGAGTGCTAGGATAACTCGGTAATGATGATAACGAACATTATGATGTTTGCTGCAATTTTGAGGAACCGGTGTGCTCGATGTTGAAAGTGTTAGAGTTCATGCGGGAGATGAGGGGTCGATCGGGGACGGTAGTGTCCATAATAGGGTTACTGACGTCACTAACTATAACTAATCACTTACAAAATTAAAATATTAAAGTTTTTTGGACGGTTATGCTGTTACATTCTCCGCGAAGAGATTTGTGGTGCGAAATAAGACGCTTCCACACCAGCTACTTACGATTTGGTCGCGGATGAACTTACGGTGATTGGTGATGACACTGACGGTGAAGCAGCCGTTAGGACGACAATGATGGCATGGTCCACCTTCAAATTCATGAAATCCATAATGACCCTAATGATGATGAACGCGATACAAATATTTGGAATGTGGAAGCTCGTCGCTAACTCTAGGCAGTTAGCATACCAACTGGAGGAACGTGAAAACGCTATGTGTATAAGATTGCCAGGTTTGTTATGCTTCTGCCAAAAACCGCCACAGAAGAAAATATACCATGATTTTCAAAACGGTTGTGTATCCACAACAGTATAGTTAAAGCATGGATACTTCAAATAAGTGAAGAACATTTTAGCGAAAAACACGTTGAAACGGCCAGTCTGAATATGCACCCTGCTGCTATTTCTCAAAAACGCAACGCGCGCTTCTTGGTTCAACTTTGTGCAATCAGATGAATGAAAGAACTGAGGCATTCGAGGGTTGAAATACACCAAGACCTACTGTGCATCGGCGCGTAAACTTTACCAGATCAACAACTAATCCCCAGAGGCAAGCTGAAACATTCTGCAATACGAGGTAAAACATTCCCTCATGCGAAATTCCATTACGGAAAAATTGTACAATAGTATTTTTCCACTTACATGTGACCGAGGAGATAAGAGCATATCACTCTTTACCGAAATGTTGGTCGGATTTTTGTCTGTCAGGTAGGGTGGAAGAGAATTGTTTTTGTCTGCAGGAGGAATGATTAAAAACACAGATCCTTATTCATAACCAGAGCTTGCTATGTGAATCATTTTTGGGGTTTGTAGACTTTGCGTTCACATCGCTCTCCTTTGAACAGCTCTTCTCGTGTTCAGGCACATTTGTTCTGCTTAGTCCATAGAAGAGCACTGGACTTGAGTCTCGCTCTTACTCTAGCCCACCAACAGTGGCATGTCGGGGTTTGATCCCTGGACAATCAAGGCAAGCGTGTTACCGCCAATCCACCAGAGCATGCTGGGCGCACTTGAAGTATCAATTCTAAAGCTCAGTAGAAGATGGTTGCGCCAAACAAGAGCGACCATTATTAAGGTTTATTGATCTCCACAATCGTTGTTGAGTTTTAAAGAAAAACTGTGGTTGTAAGGTAATATATTTATTCAACATTGTATCAGAACTTTGGAATAAAATGTCGCACGGGCACACACCTGAGCTTTATGTCGAATTAAGCATGTTTCGATTGCTAAGACCCAGCGTTAGCACTGTCGCCCATCTCCCACATTAAAGCTGAAGATTATGACACTGGTTTTATTCAGCGGTGAAGTAAATTTTCGTACTCAACTGATTTACGAAAAAGTACAAAGGTATTATCAAAACCCACTGAAAATACAACTATTTCTCGGATATGAGTGAAACTCAGATAAAGACCTATTAGTTGTTTTGTCCAAGTTGAGCAAATGCACCAGCCGATATGCTACGCACCAGAAGAGCGTCACCAACTTACGCGTAGGTTATCAGGGTTATCAGGTTATTGGAGCTATAACTACGAATCGCCACTATTTTCGCTCGAAGGGAAATGAAAATGTAGCCATCAACCTTGAGACCACGACAGAATTGAAACGCCCGTTTTGTGCACTGTGTTTCGCTCAGATTGGTTAGATGGTGATATTGTGCTTGGGGATAACGGTAAATGGTTCACGGTTTTCACTCTTAAATTTCGTAGGAGACTTATTCCGTTGTATAACACAGTTTGTTTCCATTACGTCAGCTCATTCATTTAATAGGATAACAGCTAGCTTTGTCTTGCAAACGGAAGCATGCCAACAAGACAGCTTCACAACCTTACCCGTAATGCATCCTTTCACTATAAAACTACAATTCCGCTGCTTGTTGAGGCACACTACCCATAAGGTCACGTAAAACTCATAGAGAGCACACGACCTGTTCCGTTCCATTTTGGGACCCACCAAGTGGATGCGCAACTGGTGAAAAACGTTCATTTACGAAATAAGTTGGTGTTGAGGAGAGGTTCATTTTAGACTTTGTTAGGCCCTCCGTTAGCAACAATTTAATTTGTGAATAAGCGTACAATTTGATGTGCATGCAGACAGAACACTACCAGGGACTTTGGGACTTCCCCTGCCTGATGAGTCCAAAACAGGGCAAAGAGGGGCCTTGGCCTCAAACAATGTTTCAGCAAATTATCGGATGTCGGGCCAACTGAAACAGGTGCCGCGAACGCATTTGAAGAATACCAACGAACAAGAAATTCAGCTGATATTCAGTTGATTCTCAGTTCGGTATGAATCAAATCTGCAACCTGGTTGGTCTTGTCAATGCAGTATAGCTCGTTTCCGCATGCGTATCTCAGGAGAATTCGTTCTTCCATCTTTGGATTTCCAACATTATTTTGTGAATTATTGTTACATTTTATCACGCCTACTTCAGACGTCGTGTCAAGCTACAAATATTCTGGATTGTGTTGAAATGTACATAAACTTCCCGTTAGTGCGGTGTTCTTTTCCGACAGTGAGCCCGAATAGAGTCAGTCGGTGTTTTCTGTCACATTATAACCCTAAAAAACAACCTATCAGTCGACCGTGGAATTAAGTTTCTCGTGCTTGATGTTTTCTGGGCTCAAGATGAAACTTTCCATTGAGGAAGATACTTACATAGATTGCCAACATTTAGATCTGCGGCCCAACCACCTCCAACATTTCAATACAGCATCATGCGCGTTCCGCTGGTTTTACGCAGCACACTTTTTTCAAATATATACATTGGTCATCATCTCGGAGGAAATGGGTGAAGTAAAGACCAAGGAGCCTACCTTCCTAAACGGCAGATTTCTGCAGTAAAACCCTGCGCATGCAGATTCTAAGTGCATCAGCTGAATGTACAAACTAACAACCGCTTGAGTAGATCCCGATTACGGCAGGTCGCAATGGAAGTCATAGAGTGTGTGCGGGCTATGCTTGCAAGCTGATACAAAGTCTCTGAGACAGTCTCTGTACTCCATCATGGCATTCTACATGTCTTGCTAGCTACCATGATTTATGATCTCAAGCCTCTGTGACCTGAGTTAGTTGTAGAATACCAAGAGCATTCTCTGTAACATATTGTCTCACTGAATTTCTCGGTAAGTATAGAATCAAATGGAAAAGCAGAGAAACGAATTGGTAGGGAAAGGCACCTTTTGCTATCTTATCGCAAGCATTCTGAGGCGCATGCATCTGCAACTGCTAAGTTAGACAATTTGAGGAGAAACTGACAGCATGAAAGCAAAGCACACTTGCAGTGTCCCCAGTCATGCGCAGGGGGTCACATGAAACATACGCTGAAAGATGAACTGCACTAACAACACCGAAATTCCCCGTCATCTCTTTCAAAACCCCTACCACTAAATCATACGTTATTTATCTCGTGGTTTTCATCGTTCTAAGGGAGGAACGAAGAACAACACTGGTCTCGGTATATGACTAGGAATGCACTGACCTGATCAGACAGATCTCCATCAGTGTTAATTCCATTACTGAGGTATATAAAATTCTTCACATCCCTAAGCGCTTCCCCTTGAATTTCATGTAACATGTACAGAGGCTGTAACATGACTTGACACTATGAAGGTGGAAGACACATGCCAGAATAAGGTAAGATGAGGTAAAGTTTATTCAACGGAGATTTTGCTTGGCCTTCGTCCACAAGGATGAAGAGGATGACGTCTGCGTACTCCAGATCAACAAGTTTCTAACAAGCGACAATTTAACACCACTGCTGTGAAGACTTTTCAGCGTTAGCGCCATTATTTTATCAATGGTGAAGTTGAACAAGAATGAAGAAAGTGGACATACTTGCCGTACACCACTTTTTGTAGGGAAGCTTTTATGAAACTCACATACACTCTCACCCGCCAAGAAGTATATGAATATAGGAACCGGATTATGTTCACAAGCTTTTGGGGCATACCCTGTTGAACACGTTTGGTCAACAGCACAGACCTATTGAAGAAATAAGCAGCACCCTTAAACTCAAGGAATATTAAGTTTGTGGGTCGTCTGTACATACGGCGTTACTCTAATACCTGACTGATTGTGAAAATGTAGTCGACACACCCTCTACCCGGTGGAAATCCCGCTTCAACCTTACGGGCCGCCGTAAGTGGCCGAAGAATCGGTGACACCAGAAGCCTTGTTTCAACGGGAGTCAAACTAATACGTCTGTAGTTACCACATTCACTGGGAGTATCCTTGGTGAAAATGGGCACTATTATAGACACCCTATCTGGAATGGTCCCTTGATCTCAGATAGGCACAAATAGACTAGACAGGTGCTGACTGAGGAATCCGCCGCCATTCTTGAAGAGAACAAGGGGAAGGACGTCAGGGCTAGCAGCACGATGATGCTTGAGTAAAGATAAACACCCAGACACTTCTGAGGCTGAGAGGAGTTCCATGTTCACAGTCTACCTCTCTCTTGAAGGCCAGCAGTCTGGCTTATAGGTAACAGCTGGCCGCCTGAATTGTCGTTCGAAATATTTAACCCAGAGGTCCAAACGTTCTCCATTGCTGGTTATCAGTTAGCCATTCTGGTTCCTGATAGTTTCGCCAACAGGAGGCTTCAGAGGACTAGTTGAACGAATCTCTCTGAGTTTCGTGAGATGCGCGCCGCTGACGTTTCACAATAAGGATGAAACAGTTATAGACTGGTTCTAGGCTCTTCAACATAGACTGGCTACCCTGAGAGGACGAAAACTCAATTGAACTTTATCAAATCCCCCAATTCAACACCAAAACACTCCATAATATACGCGATGCATATTTAGGACAAGATTTAGATTCACCGGACTTGACGAACAGTGGGCGCTAGGCAACATTTCGAATGTTTATGTGAACCAGTGTAAAATGAATTATTGAATGTAGAAAAACATTCCAACTAACAGTTTACATTCTCTAAAGGCCGGCTCACAATAGGTACAAGGAATGTGAATAGGGCTTTCGTAATCAAGTCAACTACTGCTTTCAGGTATGACTGGGAAACAAAACGAATTGTGACCGGCTATTGTTCATGAAGCCTGTTAAAGTTTTAAGTCAGCCTTTGGATCTAGTTCTTATTTACCAAGCACTGTGTTAGACATGGCGTCAGATTTGAAGGCGTTTCCATGCCGAACTAGGCCATGACCTGTTCCATGAAGTAGATGAAAACATCCCGACAAAACGTTTATCTACTCAAATAAACAACAACCAGCAACCATGTATACTTTGAAAAGTAGTTATTCTGGTTCATTGCGGCACTTGTAAGAGGTCTCGTAGATCAAGTTTTCTGAGTAATTCATTTGTTGACGGAAACTCGCGGAATGCGCCTACGTGATGAGCTCGAAGAAGGGCAAAACCGGCAGCAGGCTGGCGAATAGTTTTAAGCAACTTTGTAATTAGTTTCTCTCATGTAAATATTATGCGATATCTCAAAAATCGTACCAAGTGAAACATGAGCCGGTCTTTGTGCAGCGCACTTAGATGAAGGATAACAAAAAAACGAGTGCTTCAACTGGGTTTCATGTGAGTCTCCCATGGAAATAACCCTCATAGGTTGCATTGTTTGTATCAATGGTGCCTAGGTTGCTTTAAGTTGGGGAACAGGTTGCTCCAAATATTTTCATGAACAATGCAACCCGAAGATGCAACACGGGTCCAGTCAGTTAACCGACGTCTATCATGCATCATCCTCTTTAGTTGTAGACGTTGACAAGTGCATACTTGAGTCAATGTACCATTGAATGAAACTTCGAACGCATAAGCCTCGCTTGATGTGCCTAGCGTGCTGCAATATTGCTATGCTCAGCAGGGGATAAGCGATCAGATGCAAAAATCAAGGGAATTTTGCAGAATGCGTATGGGGATTTTCGGTGGTTTGACCACTGATGAATAGATCGTGGTCTTCGAGCACCAAAGTACATATTTTGAAATTTCGCAATAACAGTACTAAACTCTTGGTCGATATTCGCAAGAATTGACTTTTGTTATCTGTTCTGGCGTGTTCCAGTATGCTGACACTCTCCCAATTGCGTATGTTTCCTTCCTGATCATCCCTTAGGGACACAATTGAGAATGGCCGTTCAGCTACTAGTCGGTGTCCGTGCGATCCTTTGAGTTGGCCAACGTAGTGTTTGTTACCGTACTTGCAGGGCACATTGTATCTGTCGCCGGTCTTCTGCGCTTTTTCGGATGTTCCTTGTGGTTTGCTAGTGCTTTACGGAGAGTGTTTGTCGGATTTTATGATACAGCAAAGGTATGCTGGTGCAACATCCCTGCAGTCATTTCCAGAATGCATTGATTGAATCTGTGATTATAAGCCGTTTGTATTCTTCTCCATTTGTTGATTTCTTTGGATCATATCTTCTGAAGCATCTCTAAATAGGATATAGTTGATATACGTTGGCTTGGAAGACCCCTTATGGCAAATTTTCACCTTCAAGTTTTGGTTGCATGGGCAGCAGTGAGTTTCAGCCCACTTGGATAATGTCCGGATGTCAACTAGTTTGGCAGCTGTAGTGGTTCACAATTTGATTCGTCGCTTCTTGTGGACCTTGTCCACCGTCATTCCTTTGATAATCTGATGTCATGTATGTCCCGCTTGTCAGCGTTCCTTCGGTCACATCCTCAATTGCAAGTTTAATATCTCCGAAACGGTTGTTCAGTCATTCTTCTGCTCATCGTAGTTCACCCATACTGATGCTGCGAAAGGTGTCGTCCAAGTACTGGTTTCTTGTCGTCGGACTGATGTCTGGATATACGGCTCGCTTGAGCTTTTTGCTTTAAAATCTTCCCAATGAACTCTTGAACTTATAAACCTATCGGTACACCTCTCATTGGTTTGCTAAATTTTCTCAGTTGAATTCGTGATGTGTGGTCCAGCAGAGTTTGAGCAATTCACCAACAGAAAGAACATTATAACTAGGCAGTTGGCCAGGCATGTTTCTTTGCACACCCGCGAAAGTCCATTGAAGGAAGGCGTGCATTGTGATAAAGCTTTTGGGTAGAGTTTGTGGGTTGTTATATAGCCCGGTTAATCCATGGTGACTCTCAAGCGTCCTTTTTCACAGGTAGATTGGCAACCGTTTCGTCAATCTTTGACCGTTAATTGCATCCTTCGCTTCACCAATGAGTGTTTTGTTGCCTCTATTCCGTAATGGCCAACTTAAGAACCTGGCTGAGAATAGTCTGCGTTAAGTCTAGTCGGCACATCGCTCAGACCTCGTGATTTCATTAAGTTGATGATCGGTCAATGACAACAGCCCTGATCATTTGATAACAGTGAGCTCACCGCGTTCGTAACTTTCTGAACCAAAAGTCAGGCAAACCAATCCAGGTGCTGTGATAAACAACTCAGATGGGTCGGTGACAGGGACTCATTGAGCACACCTGTGGACGTAACCTAGCCTCTTTATAGACTACTGAGGCGTAATTTGCAAACCACGAACGGCATTCTCTTTGTGCGTGAAAGATGCATGAGTTAGAATCGTATGTTTGCTGAATTCAACGGATTTGCTTGCTTACGGATCTCCACCAAAGGATGATCAGGACATTTCTGGCTATCTTAATGCTTTATCTAATTAGCTCTGATGTCAAAGTTGTGCAGTTTGCAAATGTGTGTGATTGAGTGTTTGATTACTAATCTTATGTTTCGTGAGTAATCCGGTTTTCAAAATGTGCAGACGAGATAACGAAGAGGTGTTGATTTTTCGCAGTCTGCTTTCTTACTGTGTTACACATGGGTTGTATTTGTGCCTGGCACTGACACAATGCTGCCGTACAGATACTTCGCAGCAAATATGACATATCATCTTTGACCAAGAATGCTACCAATGGAAACCATGTGGTGGGTTTCCATATAAGGGGATTTTATAAGTCATGACATTTGTTGCCTCATTCGACAGCACCGGCAGTGAACAAATATATATTACGTAACAATAATCCCAGTAACTTATCGACAAATGTTGCTCAGGTACTGGACGAATCACAAAATAATCCGATAGTTCCCATGTTTGACAAAATGTATTTGTGCTCCACATGCCATATCAGATCACACTAAATTAGAGGTTGTTGAGAGTAACATTTCTTTCCCTAGCCACATCACATTGGATGCACATTTTCGGAACGGATGCGTTCATTCTCTGTGCACGACTGTTTGTCTTTGGTTTGCTCATCACTCACCCGAAGATGAACAGAATACATACTCGCCAAAAAATAATAGAACCGTGCGGTTTTCTTGATGACACAATGTTTAAATGTACAACGACCGATTTAAAACAGAAACAGATTTCAAAACGGAAATGACATTCCCCCAGTACACTATGATTATGTAAATTGCAATGCGAGGCTTGTCAAACGCCATTTAAGTAGCATCCGACCTTTGAGAAACATTTGTTTTGTCATTTAATTGACTTGGTCTATCAGTGTGCAAAATGTGGCGCGCAATTCAGACAGAAATGTTCTGTACAGTGTCAAGAACACAAAAATCATCCCATACGACGTGGAAGCACGTGCGACATTAGCCAGAAACCATTCGTTGTACCATCTCATCCAAAAACAGATTCGGTTGTACGCACCAAAACCTGCTTTCATTCCGCAGATTGGAACATTGTTTTTACTTACTGCACTGCATATAACTGTGTCCTTCATGAAGGCCCGGACATCATGAACACACCGAATTCTTTATTGTGCAACGTCCGCTACGTGGCAACACTGTCCTATCCCATGTAGACTATTTCACCCAAAATGTAGTTCAGGAATGTTGCGAGATATGTTTGATGCGTACCATAACTAATCAAATGCGTGGATGAATCTCATAGCCAGCCACACTATGATTTGTATCGATCATTACGGCCGTTTGCGATATGTCACTAAGCTGACGCAAGAGAGAGAAAATTGCCAAACGAACCACCTCTCAACATACGGTTCTTCAGTAGGACCACATACCCGAAACTTCAATTACCAGGTTTATCACGATTATGTCGGAGTGAAGTAAGTCAGTCCTGAAAAAGTGTACATGTCACGGAGAGTGCAAGACAGATCTTCAGCCAGATCTTGCCAGCCCCCGGAGAGACCTTGTTAATCTGGCAGGAATAGTTTAGAACCTTTCCCTCACAATCACGGTCCACTGCAGTAGTTTGGCCATCAGTAACCTGAAGATGTGTCAGGTGAGTTCAATAAAAAAGACCCAGTGTATGGCCTCAGATCACACTGTACGCTTCTGAGCAAAATGGGCGAAAAATTTAAATCACGGAATACACTGTTCATTTTTGGTCATCGCCTGTCCTATTCCACAACTAGACTTCAAACAACAAACCCTAATGAAAAAATTGGAACAAGAGAGGCTTGAATTTTCAATAGTAGATTACGACTGGGGGCACGCGAAGTTAACCTAAAGAACCGTCTGTTTTCCAAGGCATCGAGGTATTGGAAGAGTTCTGCTCTGTCCTACTGATACATTTGTCGTCGTCATTACCTTAGACATCCCGTGGCTCTCCCACGTCCGATAGCATACGAAAACTAATCCGACTCCACTCTATGTGAATAAGATTACACGACACAGTCGAAACCAAAGATTATCCCTTTCCGAACGCAGTCTACACTGTGGGTTTTGTTTGGAGGTACGAATCAGAAGGTAAAACGTTTCTGTGTTCTGAGTGTGATGTCTGTTTTGGTCAATTGAAAGTGGATTGCTGCAGTTCCGGAATGCAATGGACAACAACGGATGCACTGCCAAGTGTTTCAAGCCTACTTTTAACCGAGAATACCCCCGAAGAGAATACTCCACACGTCTGCCAGAAGCACTGCCAAGCCGTATTTGTGCCGTATGTCACGAGTCAACTGAGCAAATAGTTCACTCTCGTTTGAAAAGTCTTTCTCCTGTCCTGCCACAATTATTCAGGCTGGCCTTCACCAAAGAGGGGGAGCATTGGACTCAAATTTCGTCCCCATTAGAGCTCATTGGCCCTGATGGCACCTGAACTCCGGATAGGAGGCCTGCGAGACGCGCATTTCACTGCTAATTCACCAGCGCGAGCATGATGCACCTGATTTATCACGTCCGAATAGGCGAACATATTCACTGTTGGGTGACGTGGTTGGTTCTCCCCAAATCCTGGAGCGACGAACCAGAAACTGTCGTAGTGTAACAAGGAAAACCTTTCGCCGCGGAGTATGTCTGTTAAAAAACACCAACTAAAAGGTTATAAACTATTGAACAGGAAAGTAAAGATCTCATATATGCCTTAATTTTAAAAAATGAACCTTCTTACACGTCTTCAAATTTCGTGGATATTCATTGACTATCACGCAAGTGTAAACGAACGCTGCAAAAAGTTTCCGCAAGTCCCGTAATAAACCCCATGGGGGTGCACCTTCCACTAGATTCGAGGCTGAGTTACGAAAAAACCACATGCTACTCGCGTGCCTCATCAGTAGTATCCGCCGTTACAGTAGTATTGTCGATGGATTAACCCGCCTATTAGGGCTACTTCCCAATCAGGCAGTGCCACGCATGCTTGGAACCTGATGGGTAATTTTGATTAGTTAAATGTGGATCCGGGACTTATGGCATTCACAGCACTCTCGTTTGTGCGGCTCCTTTCGTGTCCTGGCCAAATCTTTCTGGTGGGTCCTCTCCCGGGCTGTGGATATTCCCTGCTAATTTATCTGTGGACAATTTATTAGAGGTATATCCCCGTTGTATTCCACAAAACAACAGACCCAATCAAACTGCGGGGTAAGGGTTCACATGACAGTTGTCAGAATCACACTCCATGCGGCATTCAGGTACCATGAGTTCGAACTAACGGGTTCAGTGCACCGCTTACTATGGGGTGACATTTCAATGTTGAGTTGACACAATGCTGTGGATAAAGCCCACCCATTTTTATGAGGGTAAAGTTCAATGCCTTTCGCCCTTGTCAGGACTCATCGTATGGGGTTGCTTAGGTTGGCCACGTGACCTTTTTGCCAGCAGTTATAATTGGTAGTTGTAATCCCTTTTGGTACAGGCGAAACCTGCTGCGTTCACTTCCAATGTCCATGGCTAGGCTGCCAGAGTTGTCGGTGCTATGTTTGGACTCCAATCCACTGGGACCAGAACTTCCGGAAGCCGCGATCTTCTCACCCCCACTGTCCAGCAGTATCCAGTCTCTTTCGCTACGCAGTTGCAAGCTTTCCAGTGTGCCATCAACGAACTTGTTACTACCATCCAATACACCGAAGTTGACTCACTTAGATCTATCGGACAACAATATCGACACCATACCCCCAGAATTGGGGTTATGTACACAGCTCAGGTAAAACGCGGTCGTTTCCAAGTCATTACTGTTACCATATGTGAACAAAGAGTGTTCTCGCAGCACGGGCGATGCTCTTCGTTGTGAACATGGTTTTTTTATTATTTTCTTTGATAGTAACGATTGCAAGCTATGCGTCACAAGCTCCTGACATTAAGTCTGAGGCTTAGTAAATCCGCCCAGTGAACAGTCCCAATACGGTAAAAACCTGATTCACCAATAATGCCACGTCACTCACGGCACTCTCAATATTTTGCAGGAATGTCGCTGGAGTAAGATTGTGCCTGATGCAGTGTGTCGTAAACCTGCGCTGTGTGGGAGTAAAAACTCGAAAGCATCAGAGCCAGTGGTTGGCAATCAGCTACTGCCGATATCCTTGATATCAATGAAAAAAGGCCGCAGCTCACCACAGAGAAATCACGTCTTATTTTTGAAAAATTTTGTTATCATTAGTAAACAAAAACCCTTATTTGTTGACATCTCGAAATCTGCACTGATTGTTCGCTTGTGCCTGAATTTTGGTGATAGATCTTGAGATTGCTTTTGCATTCGTTTGTGACAGCCGATCGGTGGTTCTTCGGTCTTTTGCTTCCATAGGTTTTTCATCAGTTCGCGCACGGATGACGAGACCTTGCAAGACAATTGCCAAGCTCAAAGCACACCCACCTAGTCCATCACCAGAACTACAATCTTGGAGTGTAAGACAGAACCTGCCGGTAATCGAGCTATCACTCCAATGAAGGTGATGCGGGATCCCAAAAACCTCTGCTGCTCCAGCACAACGGTCTTCATTGGAAGTAATCATATGGCTCTTTTTGATTTAGATGCCCCAATGCATCAAAAGGCTCCGGCTATTTCTGACTTCGAACACTACATTCTGGTGTGCACGCACTCAGGTGATCTGCTGTGGGGACAAACATTAAAATTGCTCTTGTTAGTGGTCAAAGTCTATCTGGCCTAAAAGTGAATTTGTTGGGCAATGCGTCGAAGCAGTTAAGTGTGGGGCTACTGACGAGTAGTCAAAGAATTGTTCCAGTCTTTCGCCGCAACCACGGAGTGGCTGACGAGTACCACATCCGTGAGACTGAAGTGAGAGCTGGCTAGCAGGAGAGTTTCCTCTCAAAAACGCGTTGGTTATGCTTTCAGAATTTCCATCTTGGGAAACATTATTCGCAATTACCACCGCCTTGTGCCTTTCCCTTTCATTCCACACGTTTTTAGGTCACCAACTCACCGGTAGCACGTTACACATTCCCCCACCGGCTTTGGCAGATCAAGGCACCCCTGCTGTACTTGAGTGACCTAGGTCTCGAAATCCGGAATCCTAACCAGTCATCCCTCACTGCGTCGCAATAGGTTTGCCAATCGCTTCGCACCATTCTCAATGCTGTTGACTTCGTTTGACAACTTTACCTTTAGAGGCCGTTATTTGCTCCTCTGTTTCACCGGAAATTACCATATTCTGCCTCCCCACTAACGTACTGCACATCTGTGTTTAACCAGAATACACTTTCCGCTTTCATCTAGTTTGCCAATGTTCCCAACACCATCTATAGTCTGACATTACAGACTTGTCTGAACTAAGATCATGTTGGGTTGTCGTGTTAACATCGGGATATCGCCGCACCAGGTGTTGACGAATTACAAATGCGTCCTATTCAAAAAGATTTTCGTGGCACTATAGTGTGTGCATACGTTACTGGTACCAAACGGATAACGGTTCTGGAGCACTTGACTTGACGCACTCAACAAACCATTGTAAACTAGATGGATCATCCTGTGGAATATCAAAAGATTTCCTCTCCGAGTTTGTGTAACTGACTGTAATTTATGAGGCCCACTATCGAGTGACTGGAACAGCAGCAGAAAACGTTTCGTCGAAACCGCTCGAATAATCAATTAATGGGGAAAGAGTACGTTTTCAGGTATCCTGATTTCGGACTCTTCGAACTTTTGAGCTTGGTATCCGTGCCGCAAATTGTCCGTGGGTAAGTCCCTTAATTGCGGTAGTCTTATCGTCGATCTTACGGTCAGGTTTTTGCTGGATGCTCTAATCGTTCTACTTCCTAGGTTTGGGCGTCACGGGACATCATCGGGCCATCATAGTTCTCCACTACTTCAGACGGACCTCTTCACTCCGTAGATGGGTTATCCCTTCTACATATACCTGACCAAATATGAATTCCCCGAAATCTGTAAATGTACTCCGCGCTCACCATTTTCACATCTTTGGTTATGCACAGGCTAACAATCAACTGTCCAACGATTTTATTCCACGACTAATGAAATGACCGAGCTTCATAGGTCGCGCCTGTATTGTGACGGAAGAGGTCAGTGCACGAATTACCAAGGTGCACAGTTTCACACTTGTGTCGTTCGTGGCACCACAAACAAATTTCACAGAACCTAAAATGCCATGCGCAGAAGGCAAATCTTAGGGAAGTTCCACTCTCTGATCACGAGACTTGACCTCAAACAAATCCGAACTTTGCTCATCGACACCCTGGGAGCCTAGAAATTGTTGACGGGCTGTGGCGTGCTCGACGTGAAGTGTGTTAGTGAGATTCTGGCAACGATTAGTGATTATTAGGCCAGCAGATAAAGTGATTTGGTCGAGTACTCCGCTTCGTGTACCGAATAGAGCTTCGTTTTCTACACTAAATCGGTGTTGGCGAAAGGTGGGTTGGGAACAAGCTTTGACATACTAACCATCCAACTGAATCATGTGAGATCTTCACGCCTTCCTGGTTGATGTTCACGTGATCGTTTTCGCGTGTGGATGGAGACACGTATTGGATATAACAACGAGTATCCCATCAACATGTGAACGAAACAATCAGAATGAAAGGTTCAGCAACACCGTTTATTATGGATTTAATAGTGGCAAGGTTTCCGATCAGAAGTAAACCACCGTGGGAAAGCCACTGGGCAACAGCGACCACATGGTCCTCAAATTTTGACTATCCTGTTGGAAACAAGCTATTCTGACAAAACTGTTCTACATCAACACTACAGTAAGTCTGAAAGATCTTTGCTCGGAGATGGAGTAGATAGACTGGATTGTGTGCGTCTTGATGACAGACTACTTGTAACAGCATCCTAAGTGTGCTAGAAAACCACTTTCCAGTCAAGAGATTTGCACCAAAAGCACGAATGTGCCGGCAGGCTGAGCTGCATAAACTAAATTACCTACTATCTATTGCTCGGCAAAAATGTCTTGCTATTGATGGTCGTCGTAGGTTCAAGAATTGTTCGAATCGGAGCTAGCGGGGAACGCGAAGAACAAGCCTAAAATGTATCAACGGTAGTTGGTGTACAAGGTGAGGCTCGGAAGTTACTCCAGGAAACTGATAAAATTTGGACGGGACTTGGGCCATGACGGGATATTCTAGGGTAGGAGCTCTAGTTTGCAGATTTACCAAGCTCCAGTATCAAGGTACAGATGAGCCTGTTGGTAACATTCTAAAGTGTTCTCCAGCTTCTGACCTTGTAACAATGCCCAGCATAGATCTTGGCGTGTTGGATGTGCATAACGCAAATCCCAACAAACATCCGGTTTCTTGTCTGCCCAATATGATTGTGTACATCATCGCTTCACATACTTTACCGCAAAATCAGTCACTTTCCGAGGATGAATGGCTAAGCCTTGGAGAAGAGCAAGCATGGTTGCCATACAGAATGTCAGATATAGATCTACGTCTACAAACTACTGTCCGCACAGTCTGATATGGGTGTTGTAGAAGGTCGTGGAAGGGATCATTCGCTATAAAATCGCAAAATATCCTGATGGTCTGAATAGCATGGCCTATGTCATCATGAACTCCTAAAAAGTGTTTCTGTGTTTTCCGGATGAAATACCAGAAACACCGACGTGTGTTACCTAGATTTCAACAAGGCTTCTGATTCCGTAAATCATTGCTCCCTCTGCACCAGGTTGAAGGAGCATAAGTTGAACCAAAACACTGAGAGGGGCTCCTAAGCATTGGTGCCTTGGAACTACTTAACTTCTCGATGCAGACTCCACTGGGAAGATGATCATGGACGATTGCAGGTAAACGTACAGGTAGCGCAGTAAGGGTAGACTTCTAGAGAGTGGTGAAAATTTCGAACAATACCCCGCTTCTCAGTGGCAGTTTGTGAGCACTAACAACACCAAAAAGCAAGTGCCGAGAACAAATGCCATACAATGAACTCAGCACAAAGATTGTGACAAAGAGCATTTGGGACAAAGATGAACAGAAACGTGCTCTTAAAAGATTCGATCCATCATCACTCATCTCCATACATGAGGATCGGGATGGACAGGAATACGATCAGGAGAACGTTCACACACTAAACCAAGATAGAACATGAACTCATGGATGCACGGAAAAGTAATTTTTTTAAAAAACATTTGGCACCTAACAGGGGGAGAACATGAACTTGCACTGTGGTCGAAAATTCTGCACAGAAGATTGGGATGTATTTTTTGTCATCTACCTTCAGATGTCTACGTTACCTTCAGTTTGGTATCATTGTTGGGCATTCATAGATATTTACAGGGGCGTGAACCCACCAGGACTGTTAGTGGCGACCAGCATACGTCACATTTTGACCATCGTCTGTGGGAATAATGAATACGCTGGGTATCGTGGACAATTGGCCATGATCGGATGAATGGATCGGTTGCACTGAGCATATCTACCTCCAGAGGACCTCAAGTTCTACGCACAATCCGCAGAAGAATGCTATGAAGTATCAGTGCCTTGGACCGCTCTGTCATTTCGTTGCTTGATTTGCGAAATGTGTCTACAGGCTAACAAAGTTAAAATGAATTCGGTTCAATTAGAACATAAGGTTGACGGAAACTTAAGGACTGCGCCTACCTGATGAGCCCCAAGAAGGGCGAAATCGGTCGTCGGCTGCCGAAGATTCTTCAGCAACCTGGTGAATAGTTTCCTTTATGAAAGCAAAGTACGCATCTTTTCCTTAGTGTGAAAAGGACGGAAAACTAAACGCACCACGGAAGCCACAGTGCATCAACCTACACAGAAAAACATTTTATTACGAAACTTTCATTATGCGCTTAATCTGTGGGCCTTAAATCATAGAGAGAATCATGTCCATGCTAATAGCTAATAACGACGACTTATTTTCAAGGAGAACTCGAAGTTTATCTAGTAATTGAAGATGTCAGCGCACTGAAGATGTCTCCTCGAATGGTGGCGAAACGTTTGCAAAACTATTGCCAAGCTCGGCGAACAGATCAACAGCCACCTGATCAATTACCAACTAATGCACCCTAGCTACCAATATTCCAAAAAATTACCAACAAGGGTTATCGTGTATGAACTGATGCATACCAAAACAAGCAGCTCGAGATGGCTCAGTGGTTATAGAGCGAATTTACTGACCGGAAGGACCGTGGTTGGTCCGAACCCGACCTCTGCATCTCGAATGCTACTGTCTAAGCTCGGACATCATGGCAGCATCGCAGTCCTCGAGCTTCCTTCAGATGACATGAAAGCTAGGCACCGGAAGGTTGTTGCAGTTGAGCGACCATTGATTATGAAAACAAAGCCTAGTTCGGCTGGACGAACACAGGCATGCTACGTACGATCAGACACTGGGTTACATTCTGTTTCCGTTGTTTTCGCCAAATTTGTCAAGCATTTTTACAAACGGTGATGCATAGTGGAGCTTCATACGTCACAGTAGATGGTAGCGCTTGAATGTCAGGAAGATTCTGATAAGGATTGGTAAGGAGGTTGCACAAAAAACTGCTCAGTCCTTACGGAAAACGATCAGCAATAAGACGCTGATACATATGAACAGCATCATGCAGCATCGCGTTAGAGCAAGCCGATACTGACATTTGACCCTGCATTCTCTGCGAACATTACCGTGTATAAACCTGGGATACATAGGCAAGATAAGTCTAACCAGGTAGTCAGGCAATGAAGTGACAGCATGCACACAACGGGGATCCTGTAAAGTTTCCAGTCATGAAGGATCACGTAAGCTCTAGCCAGGAAAACGGTGAAAACCAACACCAATCAGACTAGTAGTCGTCGTCTTCCTTTCATATCGCTATGTCATGATCTGTCCCCGGAGATCTTTTCGCTAACACCTGTTTGGGGCTGAAAACATCGGTCTATTCGCATCAAATGCTTAAGCATACGTAGTACACGCCAAACCAACCACCTCGACCTGATAGGTTTTATGTGGTCCTCAATGGGTTCTGAGTAGGAAACATTTGGCTGGGTGTTCGCCGCAGTCGAATAACGCTTCCCAGGCTGTGGAGATATCTTTTCCAAATATTGTGTTGGGGTCCAACGTTCACTAGTAGACAATGTGTCGTTCACAAAAAATGCCACTCGGTCGATACACAAAACAGGATAACCGTTATTCTCTTTGCTATTCAACATAGAGTCCAGCCTAGTGAAGTAGTTTCCGGATCCATTCAACACTCATTTTACGGTCCCATCGTCTCGAGTGTTCGTCTTGATCCCGTAGGCATGACAGCGCCTCCGAATTCGGAACCGGCATCTGTAAACCGCCAAATCTCAGCATACGTAGAGGCACTTAGTTGACCAAATCAGTAGCTGCCCAGCAAGCAAAAATGGAAGACAAAAGAAAATTTCCAATCAAGTGGAATGTCTATTAATTTTTACAGTTTAGTTTGGTCGAGCAAGGCACGGGGGATCCCATCTTTTCTATCCGATCCCTCGGTTCATCCTCATAGGGATTTATAAAGAATTTGTAACACTTTTCACCGTCCGCACGCATCTATTAATGGCAGATTAATGAAGGATTACCATGGATTAGTGAACATGTACATACCAGTGCCTGGAATACATCATCGTTATCGACTCCATATCGCACCTCGAGCACCTTCCAGACGATTCCCAGGTCGGAAAAATATTCGCCTGCCTAGAAGTGTAGCAACATGGGAGAACAATTATTGGTTAGCTCACCAACTCTCTGCTAACTTCGGCCTCCTCCGAGTCTGGACATGCCGAATCCCCGAAGGATGTGCGAGCCAGTGCGACTTTGGCACAGGTGATGAGGGCGACCAGCATGAATGCTGAAACTTACAAAATGGTTTGTGAGCGGATGGGTAACTGCACGGTAAATAGATAGTGTTCATGAATATGAACGTCCTCTACCGGGAGGATCACGCAGAACTTTCAAGGGCTATGAGGCATCGAGTCACTGAAATTTTTGTTCAGGTGAAGCAGGCAGTTTCACAACAAGATTTTCAGAGTATCAACAAATTTGCAGTGTTCAGTCGATATTTCTTTCACCGGGTGAAGTTAGTTCTGACTGAAACGCTAGGAAGCAGCGTATATTAGCTTCATTCCTACAGAGGAAAATTAGCGGTGCATATCTAGTGAATCTCCAGGTAGATTCACAGGTGTGTTCTCTTCTTCTGGTAAATATAAAAAGGCGTGTCCGGTAGACCACAAGTCCGTGCATGTGCACTGAATGGAGAACGAAGTGAAGTTTGCGCACAACGAATCTGACATCCATTGGCTATAACTAGCAACCGGTGTGTGTTCTTCGAGATTATATTCCAGATATATATTTTGAGATATATATTCTGGATGAACACCTATTAATGATTTCGCAGAGCTAATAGGGGTGCGATTTCTTCTAATCCCTAACGTGCTATGGACACCTGGTGAGCAGTGGAAGATGATCCTGACAAGCAGCCTTAGTTGCGTTGCCTAGTAAGGCAGTTCTGCTACATGACCGACCCTCAGCACGGAGCCACTTAACACCGCATTGCACGGAGCAAACTGCTCGACTGAAAGGCGGAACGCCATCTGTGGTTAGCCTGCAGGTTGGTCACACTACTGAATGGCTATTAGTGGCCGTACAGTGCAGATTAATTTACTAATCAAGTGGTGACGCAATTGAATCCACATACAATTCACGATACGCGTATCAATAAAATGTACCGCCAGGATGAAGCAGGGTTGCATTACTTTCGTCGTTTCATCAAAGCACATCTTCCGCGGAGTGGAAGATTTATCAATTGTACACATACAATCCTTCATTGAACGGGGTTCATAACTCCTGCATTCTATATCCCCGTAATACTGTAGTATATTGGCTGGCTCCCCAGACCTCACACGAATAAAATAACACAGTGGGTTACTCACATTTTGCGAGGTGCATTTCCTGTCGTGCAGTAGGTGCGCAAGCAACGCATATCCAAACGGTCGCCCATATATATCCAGCACTGTGGAAATAATCGACAGGAAGTGAACTTGTTAAGCCTTTATCAATGTGGGCCTAAGCTAATCACTAGATCGTGCCATGACCCTGTTCGGTATGACAGTACGGTTGTCGGACACTAGGTTGCATGCCAGTACTAACGTACTGTGTAGCTGATCACGGTTCGCGAATTCGGTTGAATAGTTGGACATTTCCAGGAGATTAGACCAGCAGTAGACCTGCTCTGGAAAGCAACAACGTTTGAGTTTTCGTGTGGACTCTGTTTTGACCCCTGTGGTTGGAATTATCACCATGAGGTCACGAATCTCAGTTTGAGAACCCTTGCATTTACATACAAGTTACTCCCATTATTGAATTCAAACGTTGGGGGGCTTAACGGTAGGATACTCAACAGTTTCAGTTGGGAAATAAAACTCATGTTTGTTGACTACGGAACTTGTTCGTTTTACCTTCGTTTGTTTACCTTCATGGCCTGATCCTGCGGTATTAGCATTATTTGAGTTAGTACGTATGGCAGGTTTAAATACAGTTTAAATACAGTTTAAATACACACGTCAACACTAAAAGAACGGCTGACGAATAACGTTCTTTCCATTGCGTCCTCACATGGTGACGAAACAATTGCGGGTCAATTGCCAAGCTAGGCGAGCACATCAAAAGCGACCTGATCAACAACCAGGAGTATTTGACCGCACTGAATGCTGAGAACGAACATGTTCAATAAACCTCGTTTCCTGCATTTGGTCGTTTTTTCTAATACTCCACAAATATAAAAGAGAGCAATCACGGGTACGTTCACATAAATTGGCGATTACAAGTTTGAAACAAGGGATGGATTGGGTGCATAGTTTACAGGGTCAAGTGGACCATGTCAATAAAAGACATGTCTGTGGAGTGGAGTTGCCTTCAAGTCAAATGAACTTCGGATATCCTGCATGCTTGTTTCGCACGTAGAGCTGTGGGTCATTTAACCAGACAGCATTGTCTCTGTATTCCATAATAGTCTGAGGCGTACCACTGTTTATCATGTGGCGTATGACTCGGAAAGCACACTTTCTGTCCATGACGCGACTGGTTTCCGCCAGCTATGACACGATCTCTCTGCGATAACCTCACTACCATTCCATGGCGATGGAATCGCATCGACGCCTTAAGGCAACCATAGCTTTCAGCACAAACTGGTAAGAACCAAGTGAGGTGAACATTTCGAAAAATTACGCCACCGGATTCAGATATAGAGACACGTCCACTTACAGTAAGGAGGCAGTGTTTTATTTTCCGAAGTGGTCCAGGTCTTCGTGAAGCCGGTACGGATCATCAGCACTGCAAGTAACCCTGCACATCTTGACACTACCAGCATAGACTGAGTATGGAGACTGAGTGCTTGCGAGCTGACCATTAATTTCTACTAAGATTTGGTGTAGGACATAGACAGGCATCGTTGGGGTACGGTGCTTCAAACAACCGGGTGCGTTCATGTGCCTCCTTTGACCTTGACAAGTAATTTCTTTCGAGACGAAGTGTCTTTCCTCCAAACCCATTCACCCAGCTAGCTTAACGATTTTTGTGGGGAGCTTTAGCAAAAGCCATACTGAAACCAACGAAGACTGCATCTATACCATCCCCCCCAGAAGCCCTAGATTGCTTGGTCGCTCTCTTGGTACCATCGAGTTGGTTGGGCCATAGTTGTTCTAGGGAAATATATCCTGGCTAGTTAGAAGTAAATTTTCCATCGCAAAATGATATGATACGACCAATGACCTTGCAAACCACCGCCGGTAAACAAACAGGTTGGTGGATTCCCCAAATTTGTTTATTGTCAGATCTGAACAATGGGTTGACGGTTGAAACCTTCCTCTGGATCGGCAGTCAACCTTCATTAAGAGAGGGATGACAGAGCGCCGCGAATAGGCCCGTGTAGGATATCGCTGATTTCTTGAGCGCTAGAAGATGGGTGCGTCGGCTCAAAGTGAATTCTGCGGGTCCAGCAGCTGTGGAGTTTGGATCCTCACACTGCCTTGTTCAACAAATCTTGAAGCATGCAATATGAAACGACAGGTTCTCACAGGAGTTTGAATGTGTATACCGGTGCATATTGATCGGCAAATGATTCTGATTTTTCGATACTGGTCCCCTCTAAAGCGCCTGCTAATCTGTACAGTAGGACATTTTAGGCTTTTTCTGGTTTCACTGCAAGCTTCCCTTCTAGTTGACGAGGCTTGGCAAGTCTCATAGCCATGTACGGGTTTTGTATCCGCCTGTCGTGGTCAATAACGCATCCTGCTTCTCTGAATTGACATCAGGCGTCATTGCATTTGTTTGGAAATTTCCTGAGTATTGCTGCATCCAATACCCGTTGGTGGAATAATTGTAACACGTTTACCTTGCATATCAGATATCAGGCGTTTAAACCCCGGCAAGTCCTAGAATGTGCATTTACAATGAGATCAGTATTACTGGACGGGAAAGTTGGCCATCCCAGCGCGATTATTGTAAATTCCGATTGAACTGGCGAAAACCATTTGATGGGATCAGTTAGATGCAGTTAAAAGGAGCATCGAGAAGAGGAACGACATATGAGTTGGGATTCCCAAACAATCGCCAATCAATCATGTATAGTTGCAAGGCTCATATTCCATCGTGACGTCCTGCAAATACTCACATAACCGCTTGTGTCGGGAGGTTTTATGTCTCCGCGAAAAGAAACACGGTTTGATATTCTGATTGAAGGCTACCAAGTTTTCTGCAGTATGGCCTCTTGCAGAGCTTCTAGCATTACGATGTTTCAATGAATGATGAACCTGCGGCTTGTGCCGCGATAGAATCACCCCACAGATCCCTGAGAATCCACCAATCGGTGCACACCGAAATAGCTTTCAAATCAGCACACATATCCATGGAAATTACTGGCCTCATTTAGGTTCCGAAGACCATAATGACAACGTGAATCTTGATTATGAAAACTTTTCATGATTCATTTATTTTGGTGAGTACGAGAATGGAACTAACGGTACATGGACTGTTCAATAAAATATTATCAGTTAATTACAACCAACTTGTTCTGGTTGGTCTGAAAGATGTCACTGATAACATTTTTATTTTGGAGAAAGAATAAGACAATGCGAAGTGAATTTCGCAACCGAATTATTATTCGTTGTGAACGAATTAAGATATCGATCTATCCAACGTGTCCTCTCCAGTCAAGTAGTACACAATATAATCTGATGACTTCAGATCACAGGATGGCGTGTGATATCTGGTAGTTCCGTTAGCCATATCGCAGAAAGATATGAACACATCTAGTTTTATGATGAAAATCATTTCCGACATTATTCTGCACTGGTGGCTAACAGCTAAGATTGAGGTTCAAATGGTTCCAGTACGTAGTCAGTTTTGAAGCTGCAACATTGTGCTTCCTAATGCGGATGCATCATCGTTTGCATGTTTCACAGGAGTTTCATTTGGTGAAAAGGGTTGCATACATTCGATTCGCTGGAGTTCTATCAAAGCGGAACTTGTATCAGTCGATTTGTGAGAAAACCGCAGCGACTGACTGCATGAAAACGTCTCTGCGACAGAACCCAGGCAAGTCATTACGGAAAAAGTTTATATGTGTCTTGGAGTCAAGCATGGCCAACTCACATCGGTTGCAGAGTGAGTGTGATTTAAGGCAAGCATAGCTTTCAGCACAAACTAGTCACAAACAAGTGGGACTAACATTCCGAAAAATTACGCCATCAGATTCAGATCTTAGCTGTTATGCATCTGTTAGAAGAGACCTACACAACTACTGACTTTTATTGGTAGCCCTATTCGGGCTGAGAAACAATTAATCTCGTGCACGCCTTAAGTCGCTTCCTCCATCGATCACATAGTCAATAAGGGTTTCATGTCTGTTCATGATTGGACACTTGGTCGGCTTTCCTATTGATTTACGGAGCGCTTATATGTTTTGCCCTTGAATATTACGAAACTATGCATGCAACTAATCATCCAGGGGTTGCCGCGTTAACCAGCTGCGGGTATTGCGCTCCGTTACACCAACTATCAAATACAGGCAATCATAGGTCTACACGCACTGTCCACCGAAAAACCGACCAGCTGAACATATATCAGAAGCCAGAGGTTGAGGCATTCTTAAGGGGGGCTAACTAGAACCAACTCAAACGTACGTTGAAACCTGGTCCAGTTCAGCCGCCGAAATCAACTGTGAGATATTGCCTGTTATTATATAGGTATCTGATCTCATACTGTGAAGTTCATGATTACTTGCTGACTGAAAAAAATTTAAAGCATGACCTTCTGCCAATTTCACTCAGTTCCCGTTTTACTCGGTCGCTCAGTGTGTTGTCTGCTTTAAACTAGCGAGTGAGTGCGAAATATGATCAGTCATTTATCTCATAGCGCTCGACGATAAAAGTTCACCATTGGTTTCCGTAAGTTTTCCTGCCAGTTCAGTGACTTCCATCTGCCTGTTCGAATTTGGACAAAGCCTGACAATCGCATAGCGCCAAATGCGCGTGCCCCCGAAGGTCGAGTAAAATTACGTTCCCATGTTTAAAAATCCAAGTGTACTGGCCAGAACATTCGACTGCAAAGAATATATCCGAAGCACAAATCGGTTCCATCAGTATAAATTCATTGTTCTACGACGTTGCAATTCCGTTTCTGTCCGGCTGCAACTTTGGATTTGTCTCGAGGCGCTAAACAGTTACTAACTGGACCATTAGATTCATATTTGATAGATGCCACTCTCAAAGTTGTGCAGATTCAGAGGTTTGGTTGTTCCCCAAAATTGTTCTGAAATTACGCGAATAGTTTTCACAGTCAAACATCTCATGACTTGCACCGGGAACATGATGCTCTGTCAGTCGCTTCTTACTCAGATTCACCCATTTCACATAGCATGTAGATAGATGGAATTGGCCAGTTCGAACAATTCTCCACAGAACGTTCACTCACCTAGAAGTGTTATTCGAACCGGGCATAATCAAGATCTATCACAATTATTTCGGGATTAACTACGCACATCTCGAGAAACTATTCAAAATCACAGGCAATGCAACTCAATTCTGTGAGTGGCTCACTATCTCTCCGAAAGGGGTAAATCCAACCCGGATAGAAAAGTGCAAATTCATTCTCCCTGCCCACTAAATGTGCGTCGGCCTAGTTCAATCGTCCATAATTTGGATTTCGGGCGATCTGGCAAGTTGCCAACAAGCAAGTTATAGTGGTCCGCTAAGATCGCACGGATGATATCTCCTCAAGTTGGGCGACGAAATCCATCCATGGTACACAACACTTGATCTTTGGTCCAGGGTTATCCCATGGGTGTGGAAAACACTCTTCAAAGACGCTTTTCAACTTGGTTACTAGTTCCCGAAGACTGGATTACCGTATGTAGGACGACAGTGGACACAGCCGAAGCAATTAGGGGAGTGTTTTCCAAATGGAATAGTAGGCCAAAACAGTGCGTTCAGGTTTGCAAAACGAACTGACCGATTATTCATGACAGTCCGCACAATTGTTCACAGATCACTAATAGTGAACCTCCGCATTCTGTTAGTCCTGGCACGCGATGTGAAAATGTACACCTGTATTGCTGAAATAATCAAGGTGATGACCTGTTCCAAAAATCAGGTGTAGACTCAAGCGAGGATGCTTTGTGAAAATCACTTCACAGCGCTTGTTCTGTTAGCGATGAGGATATAATAGTTGGCGTACAGGTAAGGAATGGCAACATATTTTCGATAAGGCTTATCCTAACAAAGAGGATGCAGATTTTGCAAAGTGAGTAATCCGTTGTGTAGTTGCACTCGAGAAGCGTCATGAGATGTAATATTACTTTACACCTTCCAAGGTTCATTTTATTCGCTGTAGACTGCNCAAAGACGCTTTTCAACTTGGTTACTAGTTCCAGAAGACTGGATTACCGTATGTAGGACGACAGTGGACACAGCCGAAGCAATTAGGGGAGTGTTTTCCAAATGGAATAGTAGGCCAAAACAGTGCGTTCAGGTTTGCAAAACGAACTGACCGATTATTCATGACAGTCCGCACAATTGTTCACAGATCACTAATAGTGAACCTCCGCATTCTGTTAGTCCTGGCACGCGATGTGAAAATGTACACCTGTATTGCTGAAATAATCAAGGTGATGACCTGTTCCAAAAATCAGGTGTAGACTCAAGCGAGGATGCTTTGTGAAAATCACTTCACAGCGCTTGTTCTGTTAGTGATGAGGATATAATAGTTGGCGTACAGGTACGGAATGGCAACATATTTTCGATGCAGATTTCGCAAAGTGAGTAATCCCTTGTGTAGTTGCACTCGAGAAGCGTCATGAGATGTAATATTACTTTACACCTTCCAAGGTTCATTTTATTCGCTGTAGACTGCAACGATTACCTCAGACATGACCTTTAATTGCGGTCTATATTACTGTGAAACCATTCGCCACAGAGATCAAATGCACCTCGCCAAAATGACTAAACTGTACCCTGAGAATAACCACTTTTGCCCAGTCTGACCGGGAAACAACGACAGAGAATTACAGCAATTCCATCCATTTAAATAAGTGGTCATTTAGGATACCGGAAGATGACGCGGTTTGAGCATCAGCCAATGACTATATAGCGAGACCACGAAGGTCTCAGAAGAATGCACATAACATGCACGGGATATAACGCTCTAATCCTTGAATAAGGTTGCAACGTTTGTCCGACGGTATTGATTGGAGCCCGTGATGATCCATTTTACACCGTTATGTACGCACAAAGTAACTTCAACATATGGCAAAACAAGTTCTTGAGAATAGTGACAAGTCGCCAACAACACTTGGTGCGGTGAATATTCGGTGAAAATTTTAACAAATTTTCCAGGGACCACAGAATGAAATACTGCTAAAACTCAGAGATACTGCATGGATTAAGATCCAGCTAGTTGCCAAAGTGGACGGGGGTTTCGAGTTTTCATACTGACTCTCGGTTAACAAAAGCTCGCACAAGACAACTTCAAAAATATGAGATTAAATTTTCAGATCCCATCACGTAAACAGTCCGGTACAAACGTAAATCTCGTCGGTTCAACAGCAGAAAGTTATTAGCATGCTCTGGTGGATGGTTGTAACCAGTAAGGCTTTACAGTTAAGTCGCCGTTGCACACTGTCACATTGTGTCTCACAGTGAACTTTGGTCAAATAAAACAAAAATATTTATTCGGGTTAGTAGTGGAAAAATTAAACCGTCAGTTGAAGACTTTAGTTCAACAATTCGATGATTCGATCGCCGTGACTGGCCAACATTAATAGAAACGTAAAAAGAATGACATGCCAAACAGATGTCACACACACACACACACCACACAATCTACTCAACCACATCCACACTCAGTGAGGTGTAGATAACCAAAACCAAACAGGACTGTTCACAATTGAGTTACTCTCGTGAGCACGAGCCACTATGAAGTGTACTGTCTATTCCAGCAATTGTGGTGGTCGCCGTCATCAGCAAACTCTCGCTGGCTGAGCTTACCTACGGAGACGCTGAATGCCCCGATGACGAAGTTGCCAAAAATAGCATAGCTCTGGTAAGTTGATCATAAACATCAATAGATCTTGCCTCACTGACGTTTCAGGTACAAACATATTTCCCCTTCGAAGGAGTCACATGGGAAGTGCTTGAACTGAAATACGCAGACGATGATTCCGGTAACTTTCAGGTTCTGGTATGTCAAGTAGTATAGATCTGTGGCAAACCTATATGTTATTCTCGAATTGACAGATACGTGCAAACGGGGCGAAATGCTACACATTCAACGTATTCCCTTATGAGATGGAACAGAAGAAACGGAGAGTAATGGATAAATTTCTCCCGACTTGTAAAACCGATCTGAAGTGTGCATAAGAATAAACATTCTGTCTGATTGGGAGTTCGTTTCTAGTTTTACAGATGCCACACAATGATGGAGTGGATGTGGTTTGAGTCGAAAGCTGCGTACGTATTGGGCAACACACACTTGTTCCGTTTAAATAGAAAACACTTTGTTTGCCCAAAAAGACGGATAGACAGTTTGGCTCGACACAGGAGAAGGCCGGAATATGCATCTGGAAATATTGCTTTCCAGCTACATGCAGATGGCAACATGAATGTGCACACTCCGTAATCGAGTACTGTTTTATGAAACCTGTTCAAATGGGTACTGACAGACAGATTTTAATGCTGTGACCAGTGATCGGTGGATTTTCACCGTTTCTAAGCAAACAAAGTATTGCGAAAACATCTATTCCAGTTTCAATAATTGTGTGGTAGATTTTTCGCACAAGTGTTATTCGGACGAACTCGTCTCCGAGTGAGCATGACCAGATTGCATGAAAACGAGTGGAATAAACGTCGATTCTTGGGAATAATCCAAATCGATCAAATCTAGTCAAAATGTGATTGCTAGCCCTGATTGGAGGATTGCTGAGAAAGTACGCTATTCAGACTGCAAGACGAAACATCGTCAACCTGTAAGCTGCATGCAAACGAAAGGCACTTTGAAATTTTGGACGTGACAGAAACACGGTTAACCGAAGCAACGAGATGTACTGCGTCACGTGGTAGATCTTGCAGGTAACATTTCGGTCTCCATTGCGTATCCTAAGCGGTAGGGATGGAGTGTGCGAAATCGGAATTTAAATTTGACCATTTTCAGATAAGATATCACACGAGGATTTGTCCTAATATGGAAAATGTTGGGAACCAGAAGAGGATGGCGACTACCTACACTCAATTCACAAAATGCGGTAAACAAAACCTACGATCAGGGTGACTTAATACAAATGGCAAGTTTGCGATCAGTTTACTCGGTGACAAAGTGAAGCTTTGGGCGCAAAGATGGCAGAGAAAGATGTCCCAATATATTTGGACGCATGTGTTAAAAACCACGAAAATGAAAAGATAATTCAATGTGAAACCTAACGCTAACACAGTACCCGTATGATAAAGTTGATTGAAAACACATCGACCGCTCACGGTGCGTTTCGCCATAGGTGTGGTTGTCTAGTTTACCACATTCAGTTGAATTCGGTCGTTCTGAACGGGCGATTCAGCTAGATTCAGTTGAGCATTCAGTCAAAGCCCAATTCGCATATTAGTGAGAGTAAATGTGGAATCAGTTGGAGAAAGTTTAGAAGCGATTGTAAGGTCATCGATTCAGACAGATTTGGTGGACACAACGGTGGTCAAACAAACCCATCCGAACTCGTCCCGTGAGCGATTATCCACGGAGGAGATATTTCGTAGGTGATGCCTGCAGTTGCGCAAATCTGCGCATACGACCGCAGACATTTGTTCAATCCAAATTCGGCCATCTCAGTTGACAAACACAACAACCAAGGCAAGGCTAAATTGTACGCAAAACAGACGCCGAGTACATTGAATTGTACATGAATTAAAAGGGGCGAATTAGTGCAAACTTCCTCATAAAGGATTTCTACACCACTCGCGGAAATCGGCGCCACTTGTAATCTGGCGGCTCCTATTGGTATTTTACATGGTACATTTTGAATTTATACACATGAATCTCCAACGATCCGATAGGTTCACTGAAAACGCACACGAACTAAACAGTTTGAAAACGGAACAACAGCTAGCAGCGGAAAATTCCCTCAGCAGCACAGATGATAACGTGACAGGCCACATGTGTTTTCCGATCAGTGACCGGACAACGCAGGGCCAAGCGGATTTTTAGACTGAACGGGTAGAAGTTGTGGGATCAGTGTTGGACATTCAATTGAGCGACGATATTCACTACTAGATTAGTATCTGATTATCGTAGTCTGGACTGGACATCGCAGTCGAATGTTGCTTCATTGTACACCACAAGTCTCCTTTAAAATCGTCCAAACGTAGAAAACGTTCGAGCGTCCAACCACAAGCATTCTTCTTCTCCGTTGTCGGGGATGGTCCAGTCCAAATGATGGGAATGTGATATCCGCATTGAGAATACTCTCGGATGGCTAACATCATTCATGACAGGATGTGTGCTGGCCAATTTGTTTTCTGTCCCACAGATTGGAGAACGTTGGTGAGTACTGAAATGTAGGGTGTGTATGAGGGTAATCAGCTCATGCTCAGGTTCGACAGATTCTCAGTCCTTGAACAAATGAATGGATACACCATAATTTATCCTGCCATCAACTGCTTTCATGGCTTGTTGAAAAGTGGCCGGCATTTTGTACAATCCAAACGGTAGTTATATACACTTACTCGACCAGACCGGGTGTCTACTTTGTCCATGACGTCTGTTCACTGAGGCTGGCATTTTAGTCGCATAGGTTTCACCACCAGCCCAGTTGACCTATTCAGTGTGTAAACATTTTCTGGCCCACGGGACGCATATAACGATGAACACCGCATTGTTCAGCGCCTTCACAACAACCTCAGTGAACAGAGGTTATGGCCAAAGTAGACACCCGGTCTAGTCGAGTTAGTGTATAAAATTACCATTTGGATTGCACAAAATCCCGGCCATTTTTCAACAGGCCATGTAAGCAGTTGTCCAGGGACTGAAGGACGTCTGTGCGTATCACACCGGTTTAGTTATTCCAGCTGATAGCAAAAAGGAGCATGACCAACTACTGTTTGAATAGTCAGTTGATATTTTAGTGAGCATCTAACGGCCAGTCTTCAGGGCATTTGCTTGCTCTGTTCAGCCTAGAATGCTTTGGCATAATTTTAGATTGCTAAGGACGCAAACCACATTCTGACCTACTTTTACCCATCTCTAAAGCTTCCTCCGCTAAAGGCAGATGCGAGCTTCATTCAAAAATAGTCGCTTTGTAGTATTGCTTATAGTTGGCGTGAATGGAGAAGACTGTCCGAAGTAATTTCCGATAAATCTTCTCAGTGGTTGAACTGCCTGAGCGATGCTCTCGAGACGTTTTGTGATCGTTACGGACAGATTCTGTTCAGGAACCCCCCATCACGGAAAACGAATTTCACGCCCCTCATCAGAGGCTCTTCAACGATTGCTGGTAGGCCACTAGTGCAAGTAGGGAAGCCCTCCGCCGCGACGTCGTTTATTAGCAAACACCAACTAAACGGTTACAAACTATTGGACAGGAAAGTAAACACCTCATATGCACCTTATTTTTAAAACCCGAAAATCCTCACCCGTCTTCCTGAATTTTCGTGGATATTCACTGACTATCACGCAATTGTAAATGAACGTTGCAAAGCAGTTCCACAGGTTCCGTAATAAACCTCACTTTTCATTAGACGCGGGGCGGAGTTACGAGAAAACCACACGCTACTCGCATGCCGCATCAGTAGTATCCGCCGTTACACTAGAACGGGAATATCGTAGGGTGATGCGTTTCCCATAATCTATCGAGGGTTATGCCGAGCGGCATCAATGGGCTCTATGTTAGAAGCAACCGCGCATAATTGATGAATTGGCGCAACACTTCACTTGTTTGTGCCTGGAATACACACACTAGAATTTAGCATAGGCGAAATCCTCAGAAGTGTTAGCAAAGTGGGTTACCTTCGCAGTTTCACAAGAATCTTAGTAAGATGACCATGCAGAATAATGTGGCTCACTTGTAACCCTCTGTTGTGAGTTAGTGTCTACGGATCTAGTCTGAGAAGGTCAGAGGTCTTGCGCAAATATATGCAACTGTAGAATTCTCCATGTGTGTCTTCGACCCAAACTGAGCCGCTCTAAACTGCCGAACCCCACTTCAACTGGGTGAAAACCATACAGATGCATGTGCTGTTTCGTCAGCAATTGAGCCAGTCAGATCGAGCATTTTAGTTCGGCGATTCTCCCACCATCACAAAGGTTATAGCTCGACCTTGTGCTAAATCTCGTGGTAACCCCGTGAATACTGTGCTACTAAGTTACTTCGTCTCCATAAATTGCAGTCTGAACCTACCATGCCCGTAGTGAGCGAGACAGCAAACAAACGACCAACATGAGAGTAGCCATATCGGTCTGCAAGACATAACATGAATCTAGTGGGTTTCCTGTTGCCATATGGCGTCAAACTCAGCCTTGGAAGAACACTGATGGCATTCCACGCTTACAGCTATTGTTGTGACTGGCTCACTCGCACTGGATGTAGTCATCTTTCCTCTGCTACTTGCAATCCTTGTTCCAATGACCAGACTGAGAATTTCGTGCAATTTTTTCTTCTCCAGCCTTCCCCGCGGAAGAGCTCACCATTTTCGTTTTCAGATCAGGAGTGCCGCTCACGGTGCAGGAGGAAAAGCGCTACAAATCATCCAGATGACGTCGTTTTCGCACCAAAACGCTGTGCTCAATTTTCGCGAAAGTGACTAAATATCGCGGCAGTGGTCTAGCATCATCGACTAGTCATACATACTTGCCAGCGAAAAGTTTGCATAATGGACTGCGATGCATCATATATATCAGACACATTTCGAAGACACGGGTTAGTCCGTTTCAAACTCTGCACGTACACTTCATTGAAAGAGATTTTTTTCGGTTCTGTCGACGAGAGGCCAGGTACAAATGGAACCAGTAAATGGAACCAAATGACTTTAAAGCAACCGTTCAGATTGGAGAAAACTTCAAGTTTAATTCCATCTGTAACGAGTGCAGAGGTTGTTGGTAACGAAAGGCAACGAACTTGAAGAGTCACTAGGTTACGGAGACTTCAATAAAATATTCGGTACTCATTACCGCTTTCGAATTTCTGCTTTATTTCGGAAACAGTTGCGTGTGTGCACAATACATAGTGAATATCACAAACCCATCGGCTACCCTTACCTAGTTCGCTGAGTGTCCACTTATCATGAATTTGCTTTCATTTCAAGGTGTACGCTGCATGCAAGGTCATCTACTTAGTTTTAGATTGGTTTGCAGACTCTCACGTGATCGATTAAGTGATTTCGCACGTGACATGCAGCAGGCTGACATCCGTATCCGCAGTCATCTGTCCCACTGAACAGCGTCAACGGGCCAACGCTGATGGCAGGATAAATTATGGTGTATCCATTCATTTGTTCAAGGACTGAGAATCTGTCGAACCTGAGCATGAGCTGATTACCCTCATACACACCCTACATTTCAGTACTCACCAACGTTCTCCAATCTGTGGGACAGAAAACAAATTGGCCAGCACACATCCTGTCATGAATGATGTTAGCCATCCGAGAGTATTCTCAATGCGGATATCACATTCCCATCATTTGGACTGGACCATCCCCGACAACGGAGAAGAAGAATGCTTGTGGTTGGACGCTCGAACGTTTTCTACGTTTGGACGATTTTAAAGGAGACTTGTGGTGTACAATGAAGCAACATTCGACTGCGATGTCCAGTCCAGACTACGATAATCAGATACTAATCTAGTAGTGAATATCGTCGCTCAATTGAATGTCCAACACTGATCCCACAACTTCTACCCGTTCAGTCTAAAAATCCGCTTGGCCCTGCGTTGTCCGGTCACTGATCGGAAAACACATGTGGCCTGTCACGTTATCATCTGTGCTGCTGAGGGAATTTTCCGCTGCTAGCTGTTGTTCCGTTTTCAAACTGTTTAGTTCGTGTGCGTTTTCAGTGAACCTATCGGATCGTTGGAGATTCATGTGTATAAATTCAAAATGTACCATGTAAAATACCAATAGGAGCCGCCAGATTACAAGTGGCGCCGATTTCCGCGAGTGGTGTAGAAATCCTTTATGAGGAAGTTTGCACTAATTCGCCCCTTTTAATTCATGTACAATTCAATGTACTCGGCGTCTGTTTTGCGTACAATTTAGCCTTGCCTTGGTTGTTGTGTTTGTCAACTGAGATGGCCGAATTTGGATTGAACAAATGTCTGCGGTCGTATGCGCAGATTTGCGCAACTGCAGGCATCACCTACGAAATATCTCCTCCGTGGATAATCGCTCACGGGACGAGTTCGGATGGGTTTGTTTGACCACCGTTGTGTCCACCAAATCTGTCTGAATCGATGACCTTACAATCGCTTCTAAACTTTCTCCAACTGATTCCACATTTACTCTCACTAATATGCGAATTGGGCTTTGACTGAATGCTCAACTGAATCTAGCTGAATCGCCCGTTCAGAACGACCGAATTCAACTGAATGTGGTAAACTAGACAACCACACCTATGGCGAAACGCACCGTGAGCGGTCGATGTGTTTTCAATCAACTTTATCATACGGGTACTGTGTTAGCGTTAGGTTTCACATTGAATTATCTTTTCATTTTCGTGGTTTTTAACACATGCGTCCAAATATATTGGGACATCTTTCTCTGCCATCTTTGCGCCCAAAGCTTCACTTTGTCACCGAGTAAACTGATCGCAAACTTGCCATTTGTATTAAGTCACCCTGATCGTAGGTTTTGTTTACCGCATTTTGTGAATTGAGTGTAGGTAGTCGCCATCCTCTTCTGGTTCCCAACATTTTCCATATTAGGACAAATCCTCGTGTGATATCTTATCTGAAAATGGTCAAATTTAAATTCCGATTTCGCACACTCCATCCCTACCGCTTAGGATACGCAATGGAGACCGAAATGTTACCTGCAAGATCTACCACGTGACGCAGTACATCTCGTTGCTTCGGTTAACCGTGTTTCTGTCACGTCCAAAATTTCAAAGTGCCTTTCGTTTGCATGCAGCTTACAGGTTGACGATGTTTCGTCTTGCAGTCTGAATAGCGTACTTTCTCAGCAATCCTCCAATCAGGGCTAGCAATCACATTTTGACTAGATTTGATCGATTTGGATTATTCCCAAGAATCGACGTTTATTCCACTCGTTTTCATGCAATCTGGTCATGCTCACTCGGAGACGAGTTCGTCCGAATAACACTTGTGCGAAAAATCTACCACACAATTATTGAAACTGGAATAGATGTTTTCGCAATACTTTGTTTGCTTAGAAACGGTGAAAATCCGCCGATCACTGGTCACAGCATTAAAATCTGTCTGTCAGTACCCATTTGAACAGGTTTCATAAAACAGTACTCGATTACGGAGTGTGCACATTCATGTTGCCATCTGCATGTAGCTGGAAAGCAATATTTCCAGATGCATATTCCGGCCTTCTCCTGTGTCGAGCCAAACTGTCTATCCGTCTTTTTGGGCAAACAAAGTGTTTTCTATTTAAACGGAACAAGTGTGTGTTGCCCAATACGTACGCAGCTTTCGACTCAAACCACATCCACTCCATCATTGTGTGGCATCTGTAAAACTAGAAACGAACTCCCAATCAGACAGAATGTTTATTCTTATGCACACTTCAGATCGGTTTTACAAGTCGGGAGAAATTTATCCATTACTCTCCGTTTCTTCTGTTCCATCTCATAAGGGAATACGTTGAATGTGTAGCATTTCGCCCCGTTTGCACGTATCTGTCAATTCGAGAATAACATATAGGTTTGCCACAGATCTATACTACTTGACATACCAGAACCTGAAAGTTACCGGAATCATCGTCTGCGTATTTCAGTTCAAGCACTTCCCATGTGACTCCTTCGAAGGGGAAATATGTTTGTACCTGAAACGTCAGTGAGGCAAGATCTATTGATGTTTATGATCAACTTACCAGAGCTATGCTGTATGTGGTAGCTCCGTCATCGGGGCATTCAGCGTCTCCGTAGGTAAGCTCAGCCAGCGAGAGTTTGCTGACGACGGCGATCACCACAATTGCTGGAATAGACATTGAACTTCATAGTGGTTTGTGCTCAGGCGAGTAGCTCAATTGTGAATCAGACCTGTTTGGTTTTGGTTATCTACACCTCACTGAGTGTGAATGTGGTTGAGTAGATTGTGTGGTGTGTGTGTGTGACATCTATATGGGTTGTCATTCCCACTATATTTTATCGATGAATGTCACCTACGACAATATGAACGTCCAGTTGTGGAAATTGATCCTGCAATTGACGATATTTTTTTCCCACAAGTGCACAACACAAATATTTTTGTTTTATCTTAGCAAGGTACACTGGTTGACTCGATGTGACATTGCGTAAGGGCATCTCAAATCTCACATCTCGGTGGTTGCCACCATCCGCCAGAGCATAACAATAATAACTTTGTGCTGTTAGATTAACCGCAGCGAAAGTTTGTACCGAAATGTTTACGTGATGGGATCTGATGATTTAATCTTATATATTTCATTTTGCAATGAGCTAGCGTTGAGGAACTGACAGTCAGTATGAAAACTCACAATGCGCATCAACTTTTGCGAATGTCCCGAATAAAACTATACACTATTTTTGGGTATCTGCTGAATCTGCTACTGTGGTCCCTAGAGAATTTGTTGAAACTCTCGCCGAATCTGTTTGTGTTCGATAGTGCGGTTACTGGCTCCGCATTGTTTTATCATATGTTGAAAGTAATTCGTGTTTACCAAACGGACGAATGTACAGCGTTGGACGACCTGAGCAACCTTATTCGTGGACAGAGCATTATATCCCGTACAAGTTATGTACATTCCCCTAAGGCATTCGTGCCTAACTCTATGTTCCTTGGCTAATGATCAAACTGCGGCAGTTTCCGATATCACTAACGTCGAGTTTTCAAATAGATGAAAAACCAGTAAGTGGCTGTTGTTCTTCTCAACCCAGAGGAGATAGAATGCGCTATGTTGTCCACTGTGACAACGTCACTGTGTACCTGGTAATATTAGGTATGCATAAGATTGAGACAGACAGGAATTCTCCCAAGGACGTGCAACGAATCATTCTGCGTGCGTTTATTAGCGTACATACGCATTTCTTCATTGTAATATAGAAGGCTGAACAGGAATATCCAAAAGTATTTGTCTAGCGAGCTTTTCCATCAGTTAACGTAATGGCAATCACTGCTAACATGTTTAACTTTACCAGTGTGAGGCATCAGATGCAAGCTGATACCGGTAGCGAACTGTCTGCTAATTTCCTTCAACCGAAGAGTATGCCACTGATGAAAATTCCAACAAATCTATCCTGTTCAGCCCATGTTCTGCATGCTGCGAGGTAAAACAGCTACGCCGGGATTTTTGGGCCAGCTGAGTTTCCCACCAGCTCAGACAGTTCATTTCGAATTTGCCCTGGTTTTTCCGGCCATATGTTTCAATCCGCTTGGGTCCACGCGACACTAATTCTTAAAATTACACCGGAACAATCTGGCTGGTTTGGGACTTTAACAGGTGTTTCTCTCCTTGATGAACGGATTACTGATGGAATTGTTGCACCCTACGGTACTTGCTTCCCCGGCGAGCATAAGACACGATAGAACACGTGATAAAATATTACCTCAAGGTATTACTCACTTTTCAAAATATTCATGTTCTTCATTAGGACAAGAGTTACTGAATAGCTGTTGGCATTTTACACCGGATCCATTGCTATTATACTCTGAATGCCAACGAAAAAATCTACTGCGAGGAGCTTTTCACAAATCATTTTTTCGGAAGGCTTGATCCAATTTCTGGAACGGATCATGACCCTGCTTTTCATGGAAATACAGGTGGGCATTTTCATACTGCGTGTCAGGACTAAAAGAATGCGAAGTAACTTTACCGGTGATTTGTGAAACTTTGTGCGGACTCACTTGAGTAATTGGACATTTTGTTCTACGAAGTAAGTCAAGCAGAATCGACAGTGGCTCGTACCTAGTTTTTGCTTACAATTCCTTGTGGACACCAGTTATTCTAAATCCTATCACTGTGTTTGCTTTTCTGCTACATACGGTGATTCATTCTTGAGGCTATAATCACGAATTTGGAAAGTGTCTTTAGAGAGTGTACCCCATACTCAAAAGATAACATTGGACCGTAAATCAAGTGTAGTATACCATGGGTTGTGTTCATCGCCTAACTTGATGAGAAATCATCTGTGGGGTCTGAGCGAACAAGCATCATTTCCTTGTTATTAACTTACCAATTTGACCGAAGTCCAAACTCGTTACAGTTGAACTACGCCGAAGAACACAGTTTAGCGGAGAAGAGGAATTTGCACTTCTTCCTCTGGTTGAGCTTAGTCCTTTCAGAGAGTTAGTGAGCGACGCCTAAAATTGACTTCCATTTTCCGTGATTTCCACATTTTTTCTCAGAACATGCTTGGTTAATCCCGAAATGAGTGGAAATTCCGAGTGAATGATGTCTATTCGGAATTGCTGTAATTGGTTAATTCTCTTCACCGACAGGATGTCACTCTGATGAATTTATGTAACGAGCAGCTGAGAACGGATGGAGTTACCGGTGCAAGTCGTGAGATGTTTGGCTATAAAACTCATGTTTGTAACTGCTAATTGCAGTCAGCAGTTACGTAACAGGTCGATGCGAACGGAATGTCAACCTCGTAGTAGAGCACAAACTTTATATTGATGGAACCAGTTTCTCTTTCGGGAGAATTTTCGGCAAGCAAATGCTTTTGGTCCACACACTGGATGTTCTCTGCATAGCAACGTATCTCTACTCGACTTTCAAAATCAAATGTATTTGGAGCATAACAGACCACCGATATCTCTTGAATGCGTTATGTTTTTGTCAGGTTTGTTCTCAATTCGAGGAAACCGATAGGGTACTGTGCACTGGAAGTAACATTTGAGGAAGACAGTGGTAATTTTTTATGATCGAGATCTGTGAGATAAGTGACTGAAGACACTAGGTGAGCATTGCTAGTTTGACGCAGACAACTCACTAGACGACTCAAGTATACTGAAACTGGTTACGATTGGTTGGAAGTCATTCAGCACGTAATCATGAAATGCACCAGCTGAGATGAGAAACTTGTATGAAAACAAGCAGGATTACTCGATTGATTTCGGCAATGGGACTGACCGGGGGTTCAACGCACGCTTGAGTTTGTTCTACTTAGCGCCTCTGAGAAATCCCTTAACATTTTATTTGTGATAACCGTTCATCTGGTCGGTTTTTCAGCGGAAAAGGTATATAGATTTATGATTATTGACACTTCGATGAGAGTCGAACAGAACACTATGACAGCCGCGATCAGTAAACACTTTCCACACCCATTATCAGTAAAACCCTGGTAAATTATTTACCTTCACAACTTCTTAAAATTCATACGCAGCTGTCAAGCAATAAAATAATATGAGATGTCTTCTATTTTGATGATTTCATGAAGCTTTCCACTGGTGACTGCAGTTGCCTTAGGAGGGAACCGAACCGTACCGGTCGAGAACTTTCAGTGTTGCGAAGCTGACGCGCGGAAGCGCGCTGCAAATCAATAGGACATGGACAAATCCTGTGAAGGGAACACAGTCGTCCGCTGTAGCGAACTGTCTGATCATGAACGGGCATGGTACATGTACTGACTGAGTGATTGATGGAAGAACCGGCTCAAGGCGTGCGTGAAGTGAATTGTTCCTAAGCCCAAGTTGGGGTATCATTGCAAGTCAACGTTTGTGTGGGTCCCCTCTAACGTACGTCCAACAGCTAAGATCCGAATCTGCAGCCGTAATTTTTCAAAATGTTAGCTTAACTTGGTTTTGACCAGATTGTGCTGCAAGATACGGTAGCCTAAAATCCCCGTCACTTCGTGACCATTGTGAGTTGATCCTGCTTGGCTCGAGGGACGCATAGGAATCCCTTCTGTCATAACCTGCATGTCTTCTGTCTCAGAGAAGTTTGAAAAGAAATCGGTGGATTTGGGGCTGGGCTGTTTTTCTAACCCTTCTCAAACACTGGCTCTCCATCGGTTTCAGGTGTTTTTCAATTGATTGAGGCTGTCTATCTGTTTGATCATGACGGTTTTTAAACGGTGTACGCTCTCTGTTCCTTGGGTTTATTCCAACTCAGTTCAGTGGTAGGTAGTTCGAGGCATATCGCCGCTATTTATCTCCGAGCTGCCCCTAAGACATTGTCTTGCGGTAGAAATTCCACAGTGACACAGCGTCACACTGACCATTTTGAAAGGACACCACTCCCCGATTCGTTTAGGATTGACTCACGAATGAATTTGTCTACACCTAACACATTAGACCAGTAACTGATGAATGGCACTAGGTCACCCAAAATGTCAATGTTGCTGGAGAATTTATGAGACCAAGCAATTTAGTGACACAGTCTTTCTGTGAAATATGTATGGATACAGAGGTTGTACCACCAAATGCTTCACGAAACAATGCTTTGATGGAGCTCCGGCGAATGGACAATGCATATCTCCTTTCACCAAACGAAAACTCCTGTATAAGATACAAACGCCGATGCGTCCGCAATTGAAAGCACTATGATGGCATGAGTTGACATAAACATTAGCTATTAACTGCCAAATAAGTCTTCACATGGCAGAATAATACTGCGGGTAATTTTCACCATAGAACTAGATAAGTTCATATCATTTTGCGGGGAGACTAACGGAACTTCCGAACATCACATTCCAAGGGGGGTTCCATGTGAACTGGTGGCGTCACAATGTATTGTGTACGGCTTGCATGGATAGGATACGTTGGGTAATTCAGTTACAAAGATCAAGTCATTCATTTGATGCCTCACCAGGGTAACCTTTTAATCAGTGACATCTTTCAGACCAACAACAGCAAGTTGCTTGTAATTTACCAAGAATCTATCATCAAAAAGTCCAAGTACAGTTAGTTCCATCCCTGTAATCAGCAACTGGCGGAAATGGAGGTGACGTCAGTGGTGTTCTTGAAGTACGACGGATAACTTGTGTAATGAGCAGCGTGTTCGAAAAACCTAACGTCCTTCACACACTGTAACACCGATGAAATGAAGAATACACACGGCCACACTGTAAAGGGCAACTTCTTTTTGACGCAAAACTCAGGAGATTTCTCTGCGCAGGCAACCCCGTCTGACGTCACCTCAAAGACACGGGATGCGATTATCACTACTACATATGGACACAAAATGGGTACGAGGTTATGAGAGATGTCAAACTTGCAGTCAAGCTTGTCTGTTCGCCCACCTTCGCCGGTGCTTCAGAGGGGAAAATATCGCTCAACAAATCAGAAGCATTTGCATATCAGTGTACACCGGTATACATCTTCAAACAAGCCTGAGGACCTGTGGTTTCATTTTACATGCTTCAAATGCTTGCTGAGTGGGCATTATTGAGGTATACGCCTTCAACTTCCAAAGCTACTGAACCCTCATTAATCGTCTTGATCTGACGGACCCACGTTCTGGCAATCAAGAGATTAGCGAAATTCCACCACAGCTCACTCGAGGAGCTCTCCGGTTACTATAACTGCGCCGCTTTTAAAGGTCATTTACGTTCAGATGATCTGAAATTCACTTGGCTTGCCAGCAAATGCGTTCCGCAGACGTGTCTTTCTTTGACAGGGTCCACTTGACCCCTGTAACAAATGAACCCCGTCCACCCTTATTTCACACTTGTAATCGTCAGTTCATGTGATTTTACACGTGATTTCTGTCATTTTAATCTGTGGAGAATTAGTGGGAAGGACCAATTGCAGGCACCGAGGTTTATTCAACATGTTCGTTCTCAGCATTCAGTGCGGTCAAATACTCCTGGTTGTTGATCAGGTCGCTTTTGATGTGCTCGCCTAGCTTGGCAATTGACCCGCAATTGTTTCGTCACCATGTGAGGACGCAATGGAAAGAACGTTATTCGTCAGCGGTTCTTTTAGTGTTGACGTGTATATTTAAACTGTATTTAAACTGTATTTAAACCTGTCAAACGTACTAACTCAAATAATGCTAATACCGCAGGATCAGGCCATGAAGGTAAACAAACGAAGGTAAAACGAACAATTTCCGTAGTCAACAAACATGAGTTTTATTTCCCAACTGAAACTGTTGAGTATCCTGACGTCAAGCCCCCCAACGCTTGATTCCAATAATGAGAGTAACTTGTATGTAAATGCAAGGGTTCTCAAACTGAGATTCGTGACCTCATGGTGATAATTCCAACCACAGGGGTCAAAACAGAGTCCACACGAAAACTCAAACGTTGTTGCTTTCCAGAGCAGGTCTACTGCTGGCCTAATCTCCTGGAAATGTCCAACTATTCAACCGAATTCGCGAACGGTGATCGGCTACACAGCACGTTAGTACTGGCATGCAACCTAGTGTCCGACAACCGTACTGTCATACCGAACAGGGTCATGGCACGATCTAGTGATTAGCTTAGGCCCACATTGATAAAGGCTTAACAAGTTCACTTCCTGTCGATTATTTCCACAGTGCTGGATATATATGGGTGACAGTTTGGATATGCGTTGCTTGCGCACCTACTGCACGACAGGAAATGCACCTCGCAAAATGTGAGTAACCCACTGTGCTATTTTATTCGTGTGAGGTCTGGGGAGCCAGCCAATATACTACAGTATTACGGGGATATAGAATGCGTGAGTTATGGACTCCGTTCAATGAAGGATTGTATGTGTACAATTGATAAATCTTCCACTCTGCGGGAGATGTGCTTTGATGAAACGACGAAAGTAATGCAACCCTACTTCATCCTGGCGGTACATTTTATTGATATGCGTATCGTGAATTGTATGTGGATTCGATTGCGTCACCACCTGATTAGTAAGTTGATCTGCACTGTACGGCCACTAATAGCCATTCAGTAGTGTGACCAACCTGCAGGCTAACCACAGATGGCGTTCCGCCTTTCAGTCGAGCAGTTTGCTCCGTGCAATGCGGTGTTAAGTGGCTCCGTGCTGAGGGTCGGTCATGTAGCAGAACTGCCTTACTAGGCAACGCAACTAAGGCTGCTTGTCAGGATCATCTTCCACTGTTCACCAGGTGCCCATAGCACGTTAGGGATTAGAAGAAATCGCACCCCTATTAGCTCTGCGAAATCATTAATAGGTGTTCATCCAGAATATATACCTCAAAATATATATCTGGAATATAATCTCGAAGAACACACACCGGTTGCTAGTTATAGCCAATGGATGTCAGATTCGTTGTGCGCAAACTTCACTTCGTTCTCCATTCAGTGCACATGCACGGACTTGTGGTCTACCGAACACGCCTTTTTATATTTACCAGAAGAAGAGAACACACCTGTGAATCTACCTGGAGATTCACTAGATATGCACCGCTAATTTTCCTCTGTAGGAATGAAGCTAATATACGCTGCTTCCTAGCGTTTCAGTCAGAACTAACTTCACCCGGTGAAAGAAATATCGACTGAACACTGCAACTTTGTGGATACTCTGAAAATCTTGTCGTGAAACTGCCTGCTTCACCTGAACAATTTCAGTGACTCGATGCCTCATAGCCCTTGAAAGTTCTGCGTGATCTTCCCGGTAGAGGACGTTCATATTCATGAACACGATCTATTTACCGTGCAGTTACCCATCCGCTCACAAACCATTTTGTAAGTTTCAGCATTCATGCTGGTCGCCCTCATCACCTGTGCCAAAGTCGCACTGGCTCGCACATCCTTCGGGGATTCGGCATGTCCAGACTCGGAGGAGGCCGAAGTTAGCAGAGAGTTGGTGAGCTAACCAATAATTGTTCTCCCATGTTGCTACACTTCTAGGCAGGCGAATATTTTTCCGACCTGGGAATCGTCTGGAAGGTGCTCGAGGTGCGATATGGAGTCGATAACGATGATGTATTCCAGGCACTGGTATGTACATGTTCACTAATCCATGGTAATCCTTCATTAATCTGCCATTAATAGATGCGTGCGGACGGTGAAAAGTGTTACAAATTCTTTATAAATCCCTATGAGGATGAACCGAGGGATCGGATAGAAAAGATGGGATCCCCCGTGCCTTGCTCGACCAAACTAAACTGTAAAAATTAATAGACATTCTACCTGATTGGAAATTTTCTTTTGCCTTCCATTCTTGCTTGCTGGGCAGCTACTGATTTGGTCAACTTAGTGCCTCTACGTATGCTGAGATTTGGCGGTTTACAGATGCCGGTTCCGGAGCGCTGTCATGCATGCGGGATCAAGACGACACCCAAGAGTATTGGACCGTTAAATGAGTGTTGAATGGATCCGGAAACCAGTTCACTAGGTTAGTCGTTATGTTGAATACCGGAGAGAATAACGGTTATCCTGTTTTGTGTATCGACCGAGTGGTATTTTTTTGTGAACGTCACATTGCCTGCTAGCGAACGTTAAACCCCAACACAATATTTTGAAAAGATATCTTCACAGCCTGGGAAGCGATATTCAGCTGCAGCGAACACCCAGCCAAATGTTTCATACTCAGGTAGGCGCATTCCCCGAGTATCCGTCCACCTTATGTCCTAATTGACTTCGTCAGTCTGTAGACACATTCCGCAAATCAAGCAACGAAATGACAGAGCGATCCAAGGCACTGATGCTTCATAGCATTCTTCTGCGGATTGTGCGTAGAACTTGAGGTCCTCTGGAGGTAGATATGCTCAGTGCAACCGATCCATTCATCCGATCATGGCCAATTGTCCACGATACCCAGCGTATTCATTATTCCCACAGACGATGGTCAAAATGTGACGTATGCTGGTCGCCACTAACAGTCCTGGTGGGTTCACGCCCCTGTAAATATCTATGAATGCCCAACAATGATACCAAACTGAAGGTAACGTAGACATCTGAAGGTAGATGACAAAAAATACATCCCAATCTTCTGTGCAGAATTTTCGACCACAGTGCAAGTTCATGTTCTCCCCCTGTTAGGTGCGAAATGTTTTTAAAAAAAAATTACTTTTCCGTGCGTCCATGAGTTCATGTTCTATCTTGGTTTAGTGTGTGAACGTTCTCCTGATCGTATTCCTGTCCATCCCGATCCTCATGTATGGAGATGAGTGATGATGGATCGAATCTTTTAAGAGCACGTTTCTGTTCATCTTTGTCCCAAATGCTGTTTGTCACAATCTTTGTGCTGAGTTCATTGTATGGCATTTGTTCTCGGCACTTGCTTTTTGGTGTTGTTAGTGCTCACAAACTGCCACTGAGAAGCGGGGTATTGTTCGAAATTTTCACCACTCTCTAGAAGTCTACCCTTACTGCGCTACCTGTACGTTTACCTGCAATCGTCCATGATCATCTTCCCAGTGGAGTCTGCATCGAGAAGTTAAGTAGTTCCAAGGCACCAATGCTTAGGAGCCCCTCTCAGTGTTTTGGTTCAACTTATGCTCCTTCAACCTGGTGCAGAGGGAGCAATGATTTACGGAATCAGAAGCCTTGTTGAAATCTAGGTAACACACGTCGGTGTTTCTGGTATTTCATCCGGAAAACACAGAAACACTTTTTAGGAGTTCATGATGACATAGGCCATGCTATTCAGACCATCAGGATATTTTGCGATTTTATAGCGAATGATCCCTTCCACGACCTTCTACAACACCCATATCAGACTGTGCGGACAGTAGTTTGTAGACGTAGATCTATATCTGACATTCTGTATGGCAACCATGCTTGCTCTTCTCCAAGGCTTAGCCATTCATCCTCGGAAAGTGACTGATTTTGCGGTAAAGTATGTGAAGCGATGATGTACACAATCATATTGGGCAGACAAGAAACCGGATGTTTGTTGGGATTTGCGTTATGCACATCCAACACGCCAAGATCTATGCTGGGCATTGTTACAAGGTCAGAAGCTGGAGAACACTTTAGAATGTTACCAACAGGCTCATCTGTACCTTGATACTGGAGCTTGGTAAATCTGCAAACTAGAGCTCCTACCCTAGAATATCCCGTCATGGCCCAAGTCCCGTCCAAATTTTCTCAGTTTCCTGGAGTAACTTCCGAGCCTCACCTTGTACACCAACTACCGTTGATATATTTTAGGCTTGTTCTTCGCGTTCCCCGCTAGCTCCGATTCGAACAATTCTTGAACCTACGACGACCATCAATAGCAAGACATTTTTGCCGAGCAATACATATTAGGTAAGTTAGTTTATGCAGCTCAGCCTGCCGGCGCATTCGTGCTTTTGGTGCAAATATCTTGACTGGAAAGTGGTTTTCTAGCACACTTAGGATGCTGTTACAAGTAGTCTGTCATCAAGACGCACACAATCCAGTCTATCTACTCCATCTCCGAGCAAAGATCTTTCAGACTTACTGTAGTGCTGATGTGGAACAGTTTCGTCAGAATAGCTTGTTTCCAACAGGATAGTCAAAATCTGAGGACCATGTGGTCGCTGTTGCCCAGTGGCTTTCCCACGGTGGTTTACTTCTGATCGGAAACCTTGCCACTATTAAATCCATAATAAACGGTGTTGCTGAACCTTTCATTCTGATTGTTTCGTTCACATGTTGATGGGATACTCGTTGTTATATCCAATACGTGTCTCCATCCACACGCGAAAACGATCACGTGAACATCAACCAGGAAGGCGTGAAGATCTCACATGATTCAGTTGGATGGTTAGTATGTCAAAGCTTGATCCCAACCCACCTTTCGCCAACACCGACTTAGTGTAGAAAACGAAGCTCTATTCGGTACACGAAGCGGAGTACTCGACCAAATCACTTTATCTGCTGGCCTAATAATCCCTAATCGTTGCCAGAATCTCACTGACACACTTCACGTCGAGCACGCCACAGCCCGTCAACAATTTCTAGGCTCCCAGGGTGTCGATGAGCAAAGTTCGGATTTGTTTGAGGTCAAGTCTCGTGATCAGAGAGTGGAACTTCCCTAAGATTTGCCTTCTGCGCATGGCATTTTAGGTTCTGTGAAATTTGTTTGTGGTGCCACGAACGACACAAGTGTGAAACTGTGCACCTTGGTAATTCGTGCACTGACCTCTTCCGTCAAAATACAGTCGCGACCTATGCAGCTTGGTCACCTCAGTAGTCGTGGAAAAAGCCGTTGGGCAGTTGATTGTAAGCCTTTGCATAACCAAAGATGTGTAAATGGTGGGCGCGGAGTACATTTACAGATTTCGGGGAATTCATATTTGGTCAGGTATATGTAGAAGGGATAACCCATCTACGGAGTGAAGAGGTCCGTCTGAAGTAGTGGAGAACTATGATGGCCCGATGATGTAAAGCTCGTACATCTACTGTTAGCAGGGTCAATGTAGATAGCTAGTCCGACTGTTGTTGAAAATATTCCACAGACCAAATGTTTCTATGCGTTAGGTATTTACTAGTGTGCTTTGATCACTCATTGACATGTGCCCTCCTGGGTCCTCAGTCCCTGATTGGCTAAAATAGCTTCCGTGCAATTCCTGGTGCTCCGGCCTCCTCCGTTTGTTGAGCTTTGTGGTTCTACTATGCCACCTAATCCACATACAAGCTTGATTTGATCTGATACCTGACATTCTAGTCGAATTATGCGGTGGTCCCGAAAGGATACAACTTATTTCATCAAGGTATTACAGTGATCGTGCTGAGGTTCGGCGATTGGCGTGTGCGTGCTCGGGAACACCATCGTCACGCATAGCGGTTATTATCTTCCCTTATCTACGAAAGCTGCCATCTATGGATGTCCCGTTTGGGAATCAGGTATGTTCACCTAGTTTATGGTACGGAAAGTCTTTAGCTGCTATTTGAAATTTAACGGGTTGCTGATCAGGAGACTGCTGAAATATACACTGAACTTGGCTATCAGCTAGCAGTTACCAATCGAAGAAATACCATATGTGCGCAGCACATTGTGTATTTCCTACTTGCTACAGGCGTTCATTTAGTTGTGAAAGAATGTGTGCTCTCTGCCAACATGACTGGGTAGCTAGGAGATAGCTTGAAATTTATTTTAACCAACCATTTGCGATTTTCATCTTGTATTTCTTGTCGTCCGTACTGTTGGTGTTCGATTTGTTGCACGGGAAAATAATTTCCAGGAGTTTCACTCTCTGTTCCAAATGGTTCGTTTCCGATTGGTGTTGGTTTACGGTCTGCCTTTCTTGAATTAGCTGGATTCTCCAATCACTCGGAAAACTTAGTGGTTTTCCTTCTTCAGCAGGATATGTTTGTTACCAAATTGTATTGATTTGTGGCCTGTCTGGTCGAAGAATAATATGCCTCCCCTCGTTTCATGTGAGGATTTCTTTCCTATAACGAGTAATTCCTTTTCATTTCTCCAGTTACTTAGACCCCTCTGCCTACTCGCTCTTCGTTGTGTTTTTAATTTAGTTTTCCGATTTGTTCGCTTGTGTATATTACAAGCAACTTGGCTGACTCGTTGGTGTCCTCCTGCGCCAAACAAGAGCTACAGTTTGTTCGTGTATGAGCAAAAATTAAACAGGGAGCGTCACATACTCCAAATAATTCGAAATTGTGTGCAAACGTACAGATAGTAGCGCAGGAGTGACCGTTTGCGTGCATCCCAACGAGCAACAAAGCATGATATCCAGGCTTTGAGCTACGAAATCATCGTTACAACCTTCTGAAACCGTTGAATGTCTGAAGTACTCAGGCAATATCTTCTGGACGGGGAGCCTACCGTTTACCGCCTCCTCCTCATCAGCACCATCATCAATGCTTGGAACAGCAGAGTAGAACGCGGTCGCTCCACTGACATACAACCATGTCAACTTATTTGAATAAAGACTTATAATCGAAAGAAGAAACATCTGTTTGTGTAAAGGGCCCTGGAGCGAGCATACCGCCAACATTTGAGCTACCTAGACATCCAGCACTCAGGCAGAAAATGTGGATGTACACTGACAGATCATATTGTCAGCCGCCACATAGGACTGCGTCTCTAGTCAAGTGCATGGAGGGTCACAATAACCCCTCCTGAAGGGCGAACAGCACCAACAGCCCCCAAACTTTTCGTAACATCCTTAATTTCACTCCGCCATGTCAAATTCTGCCCATTCCTAGGCGTCCACCGTGTGCTGCACCCCAATACCGTCACCTGATTACTTCATTTTTAGGTCACTGGTTCCAGCCGGCTTGAGGTATAGTTCTGTGACATCGGTGGACAAAGATCTGACTGAGAGCTCCCTGTGCACTTCTTGCGCTTAAAAGCGTATGAAGTGTATGATACTTGCGAGATTTTGGGGCATACACCGTTGCGTGTTGAGAAGAACAAACTGGTCGAACGTGCTCTTGAAGTCAAGGAACGCCAAGATTATGGGGCGCCTATGTACATGCCGTTGCCCAGCCATATATGTAAGACAAATCCTGAGTGAGGACTTCATTTCTTCAAACGGAGCGGATGGAAGCCTGTCAGAACCAGCAGCTCGGTGACGCATATGGAGCAAAAGGCATTAGCTGTGCTTTATTGCCGATCAGGCGGAATGCTTGTCCGAGATTGGGGCAATTCTGGAGTGGTACTCGAGCTCAAGTTCATAGATTTAGTAGGTTGCGGCTTTGCACAATTGGAGCGGCCGGAATCTGGCAGGATCGCGGATACTCCCTCCCCGTCAGAAGACGTCCTACCCGAAAGGGGATTCAATAGTAATTTTCGTGGGTTTGCCTCGTATAAGGGTCCAAGGGCTTCTCATTGGTGCGGCGTGGTGTGCGCATTTTTCGCGACCCTGAAACGTGCAACGGAAAGCAGCAACGAAAGGGCGCGTGATCCGGATCCACCTAGGTGTTGCAGAACGAGCGACAATCACCAAGTGATCCGCGCAACCTATAGGTAATGCCAATATGGTCTAGCTGTATTCAAGGGTGCCTCGCAGGCTAAGGGCAACATTCGTCCAAGAGGCTTCGGTTGTTTTAGAAGTTCATACTGCACAGAAACCGTCTGTGGTCAGCACATAATTGCCAAAGGCGTTTGTCGTGGTGCGTGTATCTCGTTTCCAGTCCTAGTGTGCCATCAAACTGACTCACAGTAGGGCTAAACGTACCTAACTGCGCATTCATCGCTCCAGCAACGGCGATATCTGAGCCCACTGTACACCGCAATAAGGCGCCTAAGGCGTCCTTTTAAAAACGTCGTTGGGAGTATTACCACGGCAGTCTGACGGAATGTAAACAGATGCGATGAGTAAGCAGCGATTATCGATGCATTTACAAGATACTCACAAACGTTGCTAGACGGACCTCATAGAGGCAACTGCTCGGGTCGTACATGACGGCCGCATTGAAATTTCAGAAATAAAGCAAACCTATAACATGAATCTAGGAGAAGCTCACATAGGGACAGCTATTCGGCTGAACAAAAACGGCTGCAATGGAAACGGTAGAGCGAGTTCTGACTACTGGACGCGAAGCAAAATACCCGAACGTTGGTGAGTAATTGTGTACATACCTGAAGCGCGTATGATCGGGATCTAGGTAAAGGTGTTTGTCAACTGCTTGGAGGAGGTCAAAGAGGATAATGAAGATATTAGGAGAACCAGCTCACTTGGACTTGACAGACGAGTTCTACTTTTAGTATCGCTTATGGGCCCGCCTAGAACTTTCCACGTGAGCTTTATAAACAGCCCGTTTTCGGCTGCACATAACACGCCTGTACGCGTCAGTGTTCAGTAGATCAGCTGATTCGCACCTTCACTGGCTTTCTGATTTGGCTAAGCGCATCAGACTATCAAGCGGCTATCCATACTCGGATTCACGGTATTAAGAAGGCATTAAGAAAACTGTGATCCACAACAAGTTGGCAACGGGGATTTGATCCACAACAGAAGAAAAATAGGAAGCCTCGGATTTGGTTAGGTTTTGCTTCTTCGCCGTGTTGCGTGCAGCGAAAAAGGCGACTTCACTGAAGTGAAGTCTAACATATATATAAAAGTAATTACGTTTTTGTATGTCATGTTTAAATACTCCCGTGACGCCCAAACCTGGGAAGTAGAACCATTAGAGCATCCAGCAAAATCCTGACCGTAAGATCGACGATAAGACTACCGCAATTAAGGGACTTACCCACGGACAATACGGATACCAAGCTCGAAAGTTCGAAGAGTCCGAAATCAGGATACCTGAAAACGTCCTCTTTTCTCATTAGTTGATTATTCGTGCGCCTCCGATGAACCAAGTTCTGCTGCTGTTCCAGTCACTCGATAGTCGGCCCCATAAATTACAGTCAGTGAAACAAACTTGGAGAGGAAGTATTTCGATGTTCTTCAAGGTGACTGCTTCCAGTTTACAATGGTTTGTTGAGTGCGTCAGGTCAATCGCTCCAGAACCGGTATCCGTTTTTTACCCGCAACGTATACACACACTATAGTGCCACGAAAAGCGTTTTGAAAAGGACGCATTTGCTACTCGTCAACGGCTGGTGCGGCGATATCCCGATGTAAACACAACAAACAAACAAGATGTTAGTTCAGACAGGTATGTAATGTCAGACTATAGATGGTTGTGGAATCATTGGAAAAACTAAATGAAACCGGAAGAAATAACCTGGTGAAACACAGAAGTGCAGCGTATGCGGGTAAAGATTTTAGTGGGAAGGCAAAATATGGTCATTTCAAGTGAAACAGAGTAGAAAATAAGAGCCTGTAAAGGTAAAATTGTCGAACGAAGGCAACAGCATTGGGAATGGCGACTGGTAGATCTACCGCGAAAAACTGCAGGACGATTGGTTAGGATTCCGGAATTCGAGACCTAAGGTACTCAAGTACAGCGGAGGTACCCTGAGCTAGCACAGCCGGTCGGGGAATCCGGAACGTGTTACCAGTGAGTTGAAGTGACCTACAAAAAACGTTTGGAATGAAAGGAAAAGTAATAAGGTGATGATAAGTGAGAAGCAGGGATGCGTGGTTCACCAAGTTGTCAATTCCGGAAGCGTAACCAGCGCAGTTGAGAGAGAAAACTCCACTACTAATCAGCTATCTCATCGATGTGGTCCTCGTCAGCCACCCCGTCGTTACAGCAAAAGACTAGGGCAATTCTTTGACTACTCATAAGTAGCCATATGATTAACGGCTTGGACTCATGGTCCAACACATTCACTTTCAAGTCTGATAGACTTTGACCAGTAAGATCAGCAACTTTAGTGTCACACATATTAGGACGATCTATGGGGCTACCGCATTTAGACTATTCACTGGGCTGATTTACAAAGCCTCAGACATAATGTCAAGAGCCTGTGAGTCAGGGTTTTCAATCGTTGCTATTACAAAGGGTGTACAAAATAAAAGTAGAACAATAAAAGTAGACGGAAACTCGGGGACTGCGCCTACCTGATGAGCCCCAAGAAACCGGTAGTGGGCTGTCGAAGAATTATCAGCAACCTTATGAGTAGTGTATTACGTAAAAAGAAAGATCATATTCACAACGAAGAGCATTTCGCCAGTGCTGCGACAACACTCTTCGTTCGCATAGGGTAACAGTAATGACTTGGAAACGACTGAGTTTTACCTGAGCTGTGTACATAACCCCAATTCTGGGGGTATGGTGTCGATATTGTTGTCCGATAGATCTAAGTGAGTCAACTTCGGTGTATTGGATGGTAGTAACAAGTTCGTTGATGGCACACTGGAAAGCTTGCAACTGCGTAGCGAAAGAGACTGGATACTGCTGGACAGTGGGGGTGAGAAGATCGCGGCTTCCGGAAGTTCTGGTCCCAGTGGATTGGAGTCCAAACATAGCACCGACAACTCTGGCAGCCTAGCCATGGACATTGGAAGTGAACGCAGCAGGTTTCGCCTGTACCAAAAGGGATTACAACTACCAATTATAACTGCTGGCAAAAAGGTCACGTGGCCAACCTAAGCAACCCCATACGATGAGTCCTGGCAAGGGCGAAAGGCATTGAACTTTACCCTCATAAAAATGGGTGGGCTTTATCCACAGCATTGTGTCAACTCAACATTGAAATGTCACCCCATAGTAAGCGGTGCACTGAACCCGTTAGTTCGAACTCATGGTACCTGAATGCCGCATGGAGTGTGATTCTGACAACTGTCATGTGAACCCTTACCCCGCAGTTTGATTGGGTCTGTTGTTTTGTGGAATACAACGGGAATATACATCTAATAAATTGTCCACAGATAAATTAGCAGGGAATATCCACACCCCGGGAGGGGACCCATCAGAATAATTTCGCCAGGACACGAGGGGAGCTGCACAAACGAAAGTGTTGTGAAGGCCACAAGTCCCGGAACCACATTTAACTGATCAAAATTACCCATCAGGTTCCAAGCATGCGTGGCACTGCCTGATTGGGAAGTAGCCCTAATAGGCGGGTTAATCGATCGACAATACTACGACAGTTTGTGGTTCGTCGCTCCAGGGTTCCGGAAAACCAACCACATCACTCAAGAGTGAACATGTTCGCCTATTCAGGTGCGTCATGCTCGTGCTGGTGAATTAGCAATGAAATGCACGTCTCGCAGGTCTCCTATCCGGAGTTCAGGTGCCATCAGGGCCAATGAGCTATAATGGGGACGAAATTTGAGTCCAATGCTCCCCCTCTTTGGTGAAGGCCAACCAGATTGTGTCGGGCATCCGGGCATCCGTCCTCCATTGGGTTCCACATTATTCAGTAGATGGTATGGTGGTGGCCCTGTTCACAATGAGACTTGTCAATAGTAGGTCTGCCAAACCAGCCCAACCAGCGAACGCTTCGTATTGAGTGCCGACAGATATCCGCCATTTGGTAGGTAAACGGACATAAGGGAACAAAACATCGCTTATTTAACAACTGGGAGCAAATTGACCAGAAGATGTGGGTAAGTTCCAGGAACTATGTTTCATAGTGGTATGGGGAGATTTGGAGAGTTCTCTTAATCAAGATGTCGTCATGTCTATACCGGAAAACAAAGTGGGGTACAGCCTCACCGGAGATCAGCAGTGTGCGTACCGCACCAACTTTCATGGAGATTCAAACACACTAATTCAAACCTAGTGGTTGAAGATCGAACAGTTTGGCGGTATATCCTGCCAATTACTCTGAAAATCAGCCGCTCCTGGCCCAATATACAGAAAGTCTATACAGAAAGTTGCGAATTCGAATCACCTCGGAGATGCATGAGATGTGCACTGCCAATGATTCCCAAGGAGGGTGAAATAGCTGTACGGTGCTGTCCGGCTTTTCGGCACAGAGTGAATTCGTGTACAGGAGGAAATCTTCGTTGAACAAGACCTAACTTATGCGTTCGTTGTGATCCAGAAATGCCTACTTGTGAGAACCTAGGCTCCATAGTTGACCGGCAAAAGGCTATGACTAGAGTGATAAAGCTTCACCTTATTCTTGTTTCAGGTCAGTGAATGCCTTGTTGAGGTTTACTTTTGCGTCTATATTTCTGAAGCATTGTGTGTATAGATAATCAGGACGGCAACCGGCAACCCATTCGAAGGCACCCATCTGTGGAGCGGACCGGGAACGTCGAAATCACAGTCCACGGTTGTAAGCACTCGATCTCCGGAGCGGAGTGTGAGCCCTGGGGTTTGACGTAGACATGAAGGAAGAAGCGAAACGAATAATCTCGCGGCCAGCAAGCACCCCCAGCAGCTCACCTTGACATTTCCCAGTCTTTACAAAATGTGGCTAGGAAACGCTAGTCACTTCAAGTGTTGGCTATGTGAATACGCAGAAACCTTCCGGTTCCATCCAATCCGTTGAAACCAGCCCTGCGTCATCGCACAATTTAGTGCCAAACCCCATTGTCACTGATGGGCACAAGACACATCTACGTTACAAGGTTGAGCGCACTCACTACATTGTTGCGACAAGGCTTTACTATAGGACCTCATCATCGAGACTAATACGACGTAAATTCACTAACCGGCGCTGAGAAGTACTCATAAAACAAAATGGAGCAAGGTGGCTTCCGAAGTAACAGTTGGACAGCGCCGTTTCGGCGTACGCATCAAATACCGCCCGAGTGTTTCAAATATGCCCCCCCCCAGTCGGATAGCGAGTAAACGAAGAAATAGTCCTAAGTTCAAGTCCTTGCGGAGAATGACGATGGCACACAGAAAGGTCCCTGAGATCATGACCCAATACACTGTAAAATTAGATATCACAGCTCATTGGTTTAAGTTGCTTAGGGTCCGCTGAACCACCCATATGATCAAATCAAGACGGCCATCGTTGGATGAGGGCAGCAACTATACTGACCAATCCGCTTCCTGTAAAATACGTGGATCATCAAAACTGAAAACCTTGAATACCGCATTCTTGTAGGAGAAGGATAAATATAATACATCTTGGTGCCCTAAGCCAACCAGGATTACGAACGATAATGTGATGTTAAGGTGTTTCAAAGACCATGTATGTAGCACAGTGAGGGATACCATGTTTTGTTCACTGTTTGCAGATGAAAATCGTAAAACGTCAAAATCATCAACATGACGGTTATAAAGAGATGACTTTGTCTGTGGGACATTGTAACAGACTCGTAGTTTAGCGTCGACGCATATGAACAATCTGAAAATAACGTCACCCTCGCATGCGGAGATTTTCTTCAGAGAAAGGAAGGGCTAATTTAAGCTGATTATGAGGCATTGTTCACGGCTAACGGGCATCAAGATAATCGGACAATGACTTTTAGGATCTTGTCCAGATAAGCCCCGCCACTAATGCAAAAAGTGCATGCGCGAAAAGTTAAGCCCCGCGACTAATGCACCAGTTATCGGCGACCCAGGTCTACACGTCGAGATGGATGAAACGCGAATATCTCGCCGTAAAAACCACGCAGGGCGAGTCCTTCGGAGGGATCTGCCGGGAAACTAAAGAGGTGTTCATGTATGCAGTGCCAGATCGAACTGCGGCCACTTTGATGGACACAATCCAGGCCTGCATCGCTCCCGGCTCAATCATCATCTCCGATATGTGGGCATCATACCAAGGAATTGAAACGATGATTGACATGAATAATACTCATGAAACGGTTAATCATACCGAAAACTTTGTGGATCCAACGACTGGAGCTCACACACAAACCATCGAATCTCTTTAGCACGTCTACAAGATGCAGAATAAACGCCAATGCGGCACACACCGATCTTTCGTCGACAGCTACTTGTGTGAGTTCGTTTGGAGGCAAAGATACCGAAAAACGGACCTTTTCATGCAAATTATTAATGACATGTCCCAATTTCACCCTCTTCAATAAAAACTAAAAGTACAAATTTCATATCCTCTTTATTCTAATCTTTTTTGGGTGGCGGGGGTTAATTTTTTGGTGGGGCTTATCTGGAAAAGATCCGATTTCCCTCCCCCCCCCCCCGTTTGTCGCAGTATAAACCAACTATCCACACGCTATTTCGGCATTTTTCAAAGAGCTTATTCTGTGTGTTCTGTTCTGTGTTCGGTTTGGAAACGGCTTCAGCTGAACGATTTTAGGAATTCCCAGTCAAACAACGCCACAGACAACTGAAATCCGCCTAGTAGTAGGTGGTTGCGAAATTTGTAAACTTGGTGTGAACTTAAAAGAATAATTGCGCCGGGACAGCTGTTAAAACAAGAGTGATGTGGATGTGAATTCTATAGATCCCACAACCATCAACATTAAACGCGAATATAGGGGAAATTTTGCACAAATTCAAGTGTTTGCAAGTTGAAAACGGAAACGATAACACTCACGTGAGATTCAAATCCGCCAGCTTCACCAAACGATCGATCTCATCAGGCAACTGTGTAATACGATTGACACTCAGATTAAGTGTGGTCAAAGTCGATGCGAAACCAAAAATCCTACAATTTTCAAAAGTGGAAATCAATACCCTCACAGTTCAGTTATAGTATATGTATAATTCACATACTAAATACATTGACTAACAGCAGGCGAGAAAAATCTGGATATCGGTGACCGATAGGCCACAATGTAATAAAACCGTGTGGCGGAACTGTGAAGTAAAACAATAGGTTTGTTGGATTTCCATGGCCCGGAAGGGAAGTGAGGTTAGAGGAAATCAGGAGAGATTGGGTGGGATAGTTTGGAAGCTCCAAGAAGCACTCACCCCACCATAAAATTGTAGGATCACCAATGTGTTCCGTCACTAGTCAAATTGCATCAAATGAGGTTGAATGATATTTTTCTGCAGATGGTAGATTCCACCGGGACGCAAACTCAAAATTTACAAAAATGGAACAAGTGGTGACACGGTCTCGGCTGGATCCATCTGAAAGAAAACCTCCGAACATTTCGTCGTAAAACCTCAGTGGACTACACTTGAATACACTTTTGGTGGCAGTGCAGCTAGGACTTTGATTGACAGTTCTCTTTCCAACAAGGTTATTGAGTAACAGGTGTTTCTATTTTAGTGCGGGTCGTGATGGGATGGGCGATCCAAATCATTCGCGAAACACAAAAGAAACCAATGCTTGATGAATTCGCAAGCGCAAACCAGTGTGCTGTCTTGTCCAAATAGCAAACGCTTCTATTCCCTACCACGTATGACGCTTGGAAATCAGCATCAGTCATATTAACCATTTGGTATCGTTAATTCGCTCGCTACAGAGGTTTCTAATGCAGCTACCTGTGAACCTAATTTAAGGGGCAATTGCTTACACACTGGGGACGTTAAAAAAACATATGAGGTGACAACATTCCCAGGCTGAGAGCAACTGAGAAGGTGCATTGGTTACAAATGACAGTGGTTCCGAACTCAGACTAAATATTTTTTTCACTCAAAGCTGGCGACGGGGCATTAGTTTCGATAAAAAGAACTGTATCGATGGACCAGTTACATGCAGTTATGGAAAGCATTGGACCTGTATGGAAGAAACTGGTTTGATTCGGGCAATGCTGGTTCCAACGAAATAATCCCACTGCCAATAGCAATCACTGAATACGAATCTAATGTGCATATCCAGGCAAAGGAACGCTTGGTATGGGCACCGCTTGTTGTCTGAAACAATACAGCGGATTGGTGAATATTGACTTAGCGACAAGTGTTTTCTGTTCGGTCGCGTGAGGAACGGAGCTGAACTGAACGACTTCGCCGGACTAGAACGTCGTGAAAGCGGGACATGAGAATTTCAGTCAAAATTTCACCCACATTGACTTCACTACACTTAACATTCTCCAATCTCCTCATACTACCAGCAATTTATAAGTAGCTCAGAGGAGGAACAAAATTACCTGATGAGTGAAACCTCCATCTGAGAAATCGTCACTTGAGGAGCCAGTCGATACGTGTGTCTACGGGATCTCGTGATTGAAACACGCGACGCTATATCCTGTCTAAGTGAGAGCTAATCACACTGTGATCAGCCGCTCGTGGCCGAACGGTTGAGTGTTCAAAATTCTAGCCGAGAGGTCATGGGTTCAAAACCCTTGCTGGAGTTTCGTGAGATATACACTACTGGCGATTCTCAACAGGGATGAAACAGGTGCTTCTCGGCTTTTCACCACAGATTGGCTCCACTTGCAGGACGAAATTTCTATAGAAAATCATCCACAATCTGTTCGTCCTTCCCACATCCCAAAGGAATCACGCCCCTGAAAACCATTATTTTATTTGCGTCTATTCTACAAATCTGACGGGAACACAACAACTTTTGACTCTCAAACTGTTGGACGAACTCTTGTGTACTTTTTACGCAGGTATTTTGAAAACTAGTGATAGCATTTGTTGTGGAAGCACTTCACCGGTATACGACGTCAAGTTGACGTTTCCTCCGGATATGCTCTTTCTATATCATTTTACGGTATTGAAAGAATCCCCCTTTGAACTTTGTTGCACAAATGCGTGCAACAAATAAAAAAAAGGATTCCAGACACCTATTTTTACACCTGTACTACCTGAATTAACCAATAGATCTAAGGGTTTCACTATACTTAGCTTGTGGTCCCCCATCTCACCGAATCAGACTGCCCAGTGTGTGTTGAGTATTCTACACGGTCAACAAAAAAGTGTAACAAAGTGGTCCACAGAAGCAGCTTGGCAAAGCGGTTGAGGAATATGGTTAAAACCTCCCTCAACACAATGGTGACGCGGGGTGGTCTTATAATTTCATTCTTCTTGTTTTGCAGCAGTTGAACGAAGTGATATTCTGACGAGTTCTAGATGCAATTTACGATTAAATTTGTCATTAGTCCATAAAAGCAAAGCTATGATGGAAACAATGGCAGACCGATAACATCGTCGCGGAGTGTTTTAACCGGCCGGGTCTGTGCCATTCGACGTTGTTCCTTGGCCGGTTGGGTGTGGTTTAGAGTCGGCTCGTTTCAACAAGTCAGTACTTGGAGGAGAGGAATGATGAGAAGATATCAAGGCCTCAGAGGTAATGGCCTAACGGGTTCAGTTACGTCGGGTCGTTCCACTCCCTTTAAAAGAGCGAAGCCTGAGACATTTAAGTGTTGAAGCCGATCAGTTTGATGCAAAAGGATCAATGACGATGCGGTCGCCAGATATATTTTAGTGTCGTTAGACGGTTACATGGCTCCGAAGGCCGTACCTGGAAACAGAGCAGGCGTAAACACGAAGGGATTTACTAATCAGGACATTTTGCCGTTCAGGCTAATCCACACAACAAAGAGTCTCCTAATGTCTCTTGAGTGGGACCATGAAAACGTAAACACCCGATGTTCTGGCTCTAGACTTCACTGAACCGGTAGGGCAAACGCTGAACTACTGAGTCTCCATGTAGTCAGTATACGGTGTCAAACGACGGGACACACCCTGGACAAGGTTACGCGTCGACTTTGCTGCTGACTATAGTTCACCGACAGCGGCGATTCAAGAAGCAGGTTCAACTGTCACCAGCGGATAGTCTCTGTGGGCTTCCATCTTATCCTACGTGGCAAACATCCCGAGAATGCGTCCTAAATAACGTATAAGAAGTCAATTTACACTCAAGAAAGGATAGTCTAATCAAAAGATTCATCGACTAGACTATCGTTCAAGAGTGGATAGGAGATATGCGCGCAGTCCTAGCAAAAGATAGCAAATTTTTCGAATTCAGAAACACGTAAGAGGAACACACACCCCCACCCACAACCCCCCCCCCCCGCGGTATAACGAACAAAAGGGATGCATAATCTTTTGCGAAGTCCACATCTACCGGACAGATGATCCTCGAGAAGAATCCACTTGAAAGTGCTCCCCACCTGAGTGGTTATGAGGCACCTTACAGCGCATTGGGACATAGACCGCCCGTTGTGGTCAAAAACACTCACATAAGAGGCTTGTCGCTTGTTCGACTTCAAGCCACACGGCCACTCTTCGCTAGAAGAAGCCCACGGCAGATGCATCGGACTCATCCAGATGTGTTCGGTAGCTTCTGGTCCCCTACATTAATCAACTTAATGTTCCTCCAAAACTTTGAGCTGATGTGCACGAACATATCCGAGAATTTATCGTTCTAACCTGTACGTTTTACGGCTTGACCCTGCGCTCCCAAGACTGAATCCAGTGGGTGGACGAAATGTGCCCACCTGCGTGTGAGAACGGCTTGAAATCACTGCATCATGCAGACAACGAGGTATCCGAGCGGTAAGGCAGTGCAAAATCGATGTACAGAAATGTTCTGTTTCGGATGTTGGGGTTGAAGTGAGGCATGGAATTTCTGTTCTGCGAAATAAATTTTGTCGTTTCTTCGTGCTGGTTATCCAGAGGCTTAATTTCTGAAGTGACAAATATCGCGTGAATAAACTACATTGACCTCTCCGAGGATGGTATCTCCTCGAGGGGGGCCATCTTCCCCCCTGGAGTTCTCTCTTCACGAAATGTTAAAACGTTGATTGGGTATTTGGCATGCATTCACTGAAAACCCTGATAAAAATACGTCATCTGCTTCGCTGTCTAGCAGTTCTTTTGATCAATCTAAAGACGTGTCTTGATAATTCTAGAAGAGTGGTTGCCAGGCCGAGTTACTCGGTCTTATGATAGGACCTACCCCATTGGGAAAGCCTGTAGCATTCGTTGTTCCAATTGCAAGGATCGAACTGCCGTCGTGCCAGAGGCCGAAGCATCGATCCACGCTGCTTCGACATCAAGTTCCGGAAGTGACAATTCGGGAGAACCCTTAGGGGCTGCGCTCCATTGTAGAACACCGACAGGGTTGACAGGTGGGACGCGAGGAAGTGCAGTGTCGGCCACGGCGGTTTTGACTGAGCGCCCTACATTTGGAGCCACGTCGCCTTTTACGTTTGAGTGTCTCGCCTGTTCCGGTACAGGCGTGCATTCGGTAACCTGAACGGATTGAGGGGTGGATGAGTCGGGTGAAGCATCCTCCGATACAGAAACATGTCGTTGGCGTAGAAGTTCCTTGATCGCATTTGTGCCACCCTATTCATCGAATCAGATGAAAAGAGACTGGATGTATTGACAGTGCCCGAGAAAAATATGGTAAAGATAAAGTGTTTCTGTGCGAAAATACTCGGTAAGAGAATCCGGTTTTGATATGCATTTACTCCTAACCGCGTGGAACACTGTAAAAACGAAGCAAATCGTCAATCAAGGTTACGGGTTACTTTATGGTTTCATGGTCCAAAGGTTCCGAACAGGCTGCGGGGTACCATTATCTTCCTCTAAAGAAGCCGAGAATAAGTTCAGTCAGCGGCGACTTACAGCGGAAAGCTCTTTTCCGTGGTTTACTCTCTTCGAAGGGATTATTCTGCCTTTTTTACTAAGTGGATGGTTGTAAGTGGAGAACAGAAGAGAACTCGTTGGGCTAAGCTGCGTTGGCTGATGTAAGATGATCCTAAAGCTCTATCGTCGTCTACAGACTAACGTGAGTCGCCTTATTATCAGACAGTGTTCTGTAGCGCGTTTAGTCAAACGCAATCGAAAGTGACACATGATCACTGTAACATTTCAGCACATGAGTTACGCCCTGTTAAGGTTGAAGGCAACGCAGCCTTTGGTGCGATCGCGGTTTGGAAATGTTAAACTCATAAGCTGAGTGAAACGTAACCAAAACCAGTATCCTAATTTTTCCAAAACATTTCTCTTACTGTTCAACGCCAATTTTCCGTCAGTACGTTGATTACTTAACCCGCGAAAAAAAATCCATTTCACTTTCCTATTTAAAGGTAACAAACAACGGTTACGGTGCACGAGTGTTGGTTCATTACGTAGACTTGACTACGAAACTTGTTCGTTCAGATTAAGCCTTGATAGGACCCCACTGATGTCCCACCAACAACAGCTAAACAAACTGGAATGCAAATGAGTTTGTTTCGAAAATTCCGTGCAATTCGGGTTCAATTAGAACCTAAGGTTGAGGGAAACTCGTGGACTGCGCCTATCAGATGAGCCCCAAGAAGGACGAAACCAGTTGTGGGCTGTCAAAGAGTTCTCAGCAGCTTTATGAGTGGTGTGTTACATCTAACCAGCCGAAAACGTTTGTAGTATCTTTATTGGAAACGAGGCCAATTTTAAAAAGTTGACTCGAGGAAAATGTGTGATTCTACCTCGGAGTGTGAAAAATTTTGAGAATTTGAGCCCATAATCGTACTCGGGGGAGAAAGTATTTGGCATTAAAACAGACCCGTCGAAATGGCCGGTTTGAGGTTTTTCTAGGCGACAGTCTGTCTGACGCACACACGCTGGTTCCCACCTACTAGATCAACCCACGAGATAAACGTTTTTGTGTACGGTAGTGCTCAAAAAAAAACAGACGACTCAAAGGAAAGGAGGATTGACAGTATCCTGAGGGTTATCCTTCTTAAGAAAGGTGCGTAATATATGATACCTGATAATCAGCCTCGTTGAACGCTTTCAACAAGAGCGACCACTCTTGTAGGGTATAGCCACATAACGTTATGATATTAGCGACAGTGGTTCATCTTAAATGTTCTGTTTTTACTGTATGCATATTGCACACAAAGTGGAGAGTGGTGGCACCATGTTGAGGGAGCGAATGAAACAGAAAAGTTGAGGACTACTGGCTTAGTTAGTTCAGTTCAGTTTAGCAACCATAAACCACGTACTAAGGTTACATTGGTTCCAGTTGATGCAGTTTGTTTAACCAGAAAATGGGCATGGTAGGTATAGCCAAGCATTGGAACTGAACGGCTACGCATTGAAGGTTATGGCTTTGAGGCATAAGTGCCACTGACTGCGTGAATGAACCATATCCGCCAGTGTCACTAACCGTTAGGGAGTTGAGTCTCCGAGTTCCAATCCAGGAAGGCGGCAGTTCTCGACACGAATGAGTTTCATACTTCATTGCCAGGTCATACACTCTTCACCCCTCGGTTAGTTCCATCAGCAGAGGGCTTGGCAAAAGGAGCGCTGCGAGGTAAACGGTCCCTTGGCATGCAGATTACATGTTCTAATCAGTGTAACCTACGTAGCGTGAGTAGCTTATCTGTCGCGGAAGAGCTGCACTTCCCTAAAACAATCTGTCGTGCCTCAGTGCTGCTAATCCGATGTCCCCACCAGCCCCAGCCAATGCATTGGAGACAGTGATGGCCAAATACTGACAGCTTTCGTACATCCCCTGAGCGTGTGGGCCACATTTCTGATCCATAAAGCAGTATGGATCGCACCATCGCATTGTATACTCTGCTCTTGACGGAACCACACTGGCGCCAAAGGTGTCAAACGGTGGAAGTCAGCTGGTTTCGTCAGTTTCGAATGAAGAGGGGAGCAACGTGCAAGCGACTTACCGAAACAATGTTTTGCCGGATAGATCTGAGTGGATTACGTTCGACCAGCAACACTTGAAGACTTTTCATCAGCCCCAGCTCGGTGGGCAAGCTAAAATAAATTTCAAACTTCAAATTAGAAAAACACAAAGTTCCATTCAAGCGTTTAGTTGTACTATCTTTTCAGGGCATACGAGAAACAGAAAAACTGCCACAGTACTCAGGCACAGACGGAAAACCATTCAATGGTGATCGGTTGATTCGACCCATGGATATTTCGGTCAATAGCACTACTTCTAGGGTCGACCGCTCAGAAGTCCATAAATGGAAAACAGTTCTAATAGGACCATTGATTGAAAAGACAACTTCCGAAATAAGACCATCCTCTAAAAGGGACCAAACCACAAGAGACTATCAACAAAAGGGCTGTGCATGAAAAGGGACAAACTCTCACAAAGTAGCATCCTTCAAAATGAACACCACTCAAAACAGGCAACATCCAAAATCATCAAACATCAAGGGGGACCACTACGCAAATCAACCACCCCTCAGAAAACAGCATCTAACGAAACGGACAACCAACCCCGATCAGATGGTACACCCACATGAGACAACTGTGATTCAATTGGGTAGTCACGCGAAGTAAGTAAACACGCCATACAATAAACAGAAATCACGATGGGTTTGACACCCAAAGAGAATGAACCATAGATGTCTGCCACATGGGATAACAGGTCTTGATGGTATTCTCCAACGATACGACGGAATTAAAGCGTCTTCCACTGAGGTTATCCGACCTTTGAGTGTCGTCCTTCGTCTAACCAACAGCTGATTTATTCAGGCCATCATCTGAGCACCGGCAAATCGTTCAAGATTTTATCTAACTAGTCATAAAGCCCCTTAAGATCGATCCGATAATTAAAGATCAATGAGCTTTGGATTTAGATGACCGTGCAAAAATGTGGTGGGACCTTGAAAAACTCGCCCACTCTAGGCCTCCCATATTATATATATATAGTAGTGGTCCGGGGGGCGTCAGTAGATCAGTCACGTGTTCCTTCAGTTGAAACAACAGACCATAAGACAAGGTGTCCGCCCGCCGGTTGACGGGCAACCGAAGGCAACAGCTGCTAAAACTGGCCAGTAAGACGTGGTCCTTTGTCTGATGGTGTGAAATTGGTAACCAAACGAACACGCAACCGATCCCTCTAAAACTGATTAAAAAACAAATGAGTCCGATGGGTCTGGTGCGGTTGAGCTATTCGGAATCCGCTCCACCTTTAAAACAATCGCCTGGCTTGAGTTTGTCGTTAAGGTATCACAGCGAACCAGGAGTAGATTGACACCCTATGTATGGTCAGTCACTAGAGGTGATTCAAAGGCATTGAGTAGTCTTGAATGTCACACCAGAATTATGATTTGAATGTTTTATTGTCAGAAAAAGAGTAAAATGGCTCAGATAACGTCGAAAAACTCCGTCTCCGTAACCAGGTGATGTCACGTATATCAATGTCAGCTGGCATTACGGAATACGTTTTGAACGGACATGATTTTTCCACTACATACGCTACTCAGTATATGGTAAGTAGCATACTGCATCTAGTACAGAATGCTCCTTCAATAAAAACCCATCCGGAGAGATACCATTGTCCTGAAGAGTCAAGGACGATGTTTCCCATCAACGAGGACAGTTTCAGTCTTTCTGAGCGCGGAGGGCAGCTTACAAAGATTGATCAGTGTGGCCTGGGGGAACTTCAGTCTCAGTGACCGTTGGTTTCGTGCTAACACCTGAACGATGAGTTGAGTACATCCCTGTGTCGTGTGTTGATTAGTTGTCTGGCGATCAATGATTTGACCATGGGTTAGATCAGAGTTGTGTTAGGGCCAGCTTACATAGTATGAATTTTTTCATGAAAAGCGCCGTCTTGCTCACATTTCAGGCCTCCTGTCTGTTCAACTGACAAATGTAACACAAGAACCGCAGGTGAACTCTTATATAGCATGATTGCTAGGTAAAACTGACGCTGTTATTTTAACAAGAGGCCATTGCACAGACCGCGTTGGGCACACAATTGTACGGTAGGGATGCGCTTACCATCCTTTTAGGAAGGCTAAAGGCATGATTGTTCCAAGTAGAGCCACTAACGTCCCCCTCCTTAATAAGACTGAATTTCTTAGACCCAGATATCGTCAAATTCTCATGTGCATCATTAAGGACCTCATTTCGCAACGCATTTGGAATGTCAATTTTCAATCCCAGATGACCAGCCACAAGCAATTTGGTGGAGTCAGTACGTCAGTCTTCTGGGATAAATCCAAGCGACAATTTCACGGGAAAACTTGAGTGGTCGACAGAAGCCGTGGACCCTTATTTACGTCTTCTGGTCATCACGAACAGTGAAAGACAGACTGAACCCCTGAACCCTGTTCTTAACACTCTCCACCAGAACATTTTGTTCACCTGTGAATTTGAGCAGGACAACAAACTCCCACTCTTGATCACCAGAAATGCCGACGGTATCTCGTCTCCTCTCCTCTATCGGAAACCTTCGCGGACTGGACAGTGCGTAAGCTTCACGAGTTTCTTTCCGTGAATTAGTGCTTATTTTAGCCCACATAGGTAGACGCATTTGCACCTCGGATTCATCCGCGGAGGAAATTGAATTGCACAAACATGTACAGCGGTCAAATAACTACCCTGACCAGTTTATTGAAAAACACCTTGCTCTGAGTGATAAACCGAAAGTGCCGCTCACAGTACCGCTGATCATTCATTTAGCCTATGTAAACGGACACTAAACGTATCCCTACATCGAACTTACATTATAGCACCGTTGCAGGCAAAAACATGTGTACACGGGCTATACCAATGCAGCTAGTCAAAATATCGACTTCACTTTTATCTGCGACTCATTGCGTTTATCAATTCACCTGAAGTTATGGGGATAGGTATGTCGGTAGATCGACAACAGGCTGGAAATTGTAGCAAAACTGCACATGTGGGGAAAAACTCCGTACTATACCAGCTGACCCTAACCCAACTCCGATCGAATCCATCGCCAGGCACCTAATCAACAAAGGACACAGGGTTGTACTCAATTCATCGTTTCCGGTCCACAGTGACTTAAGTTCTTTTGGGCCACACTGATTAGCCATTTTAAGCCTGTGCTCCACGCCCAGAAAGACTTAGGGGACAATCCGAGACTACCTCAATTTTATTTATTTATCACGCTGAATAGACATGTGCCTTTTGTGCTTTTCTACACGTTTTGCGGGTAAAGATTACAAGAAAAAACTCATCCCAAAGCACACTCTGATTAGAATTTCCCCTCTCTGTGACTCCCTTTTGGAAGCTAACTCTCACCTCCTGCTCTCGATGGCTCACCTTATCGGAAATCCCAATTCACGGGTTCAAAACGCAAGGTTAAATCAGGCAAGCGAAGTGAGCTGATCTAACCTACCCGAGAAGTTCCCATAAGGCGATGAAACTGACGAATAAGCGTAGACCGTGGGTTCAGGAGATAGAGTAGTAATCCCATTTCATTACCTACTATTGTTCTTTTGTGAGCGCGAGTTATCTCATTGGCTAAGAAGCGAGCTTACTAACCGGAAAGTCCCTGGCTCGAACCCAACCCCAGAATTCTGACTGCTCCTGTCTATGCTCGGATAGCCTGGCAGTATGTCAGCCCTCGTGCTTCCTTCGGGTGGCATGGCAGCTAGGCAAAGGAAGGATGTTACAGTTGAAAGATTATTACTATTAATTTTCTATTGTTACCCTATGATTATGCCAAGTCTAGATCAAGTCGTGCTGAGAATGGGTTCCATAAACAACCACTCTTCGTAAGTACAGCCAATTCAAGCCGAAAAAGGTAGCAGATTCAGACAAACTGTACACTCACTTCGTCAATTCATTAGCCGATACATCCAACCGTATCAGATTAGGTAATGTTGCAGAAATTCCCGGCGGTATCTGTTCGATACAGTTACGTGCCAAGTCCAGGGTAACAAGAGGGCAATCTCGGAAGGAGGCGAAAGATAGTGTACAGATACGGTTGTCACTAAGGAACAGTTCCTGTAGACGACAGAAGTGGAGATCCGAGATAAGCATATTTCACGGGAATAATGGACCTGTGCTGAAACAACAGGAGTACAAGACCTGTCAAAAACGAAACATCATGGTCATCGACAGCATAACATCAATGTTCAGCACTGAGGCTTCGCTGCCGCGCAACCATGACTAAGTTGAAAGCCTTAATGTGAGGAGAACAATAAGAGTATCTGAGGAAGGGAGCTAGTGCTAGCCAATCACAATCGTTCCGAGGTGCCTGCACCTCCAGACGCTCATTCAGGCAATCCGAACAGAAACTAACAGCAAGAACGCCACTGACATCGATTAGCAACCACAGCTTGCAGTGTCTTCGACCAGGTACAGTGAGGATAACGCGGTTCCCATCCTCAAAGGCGGGTTATACTGACAGCGCCCAAACTTTCGGTAATCCCTCTCGTACCTCTCTGCAAGATCAAAGACTGGCCACCTCTCTGCTTCCGCCACTCTGAATCGGCCACGGAAAGCAGCGCCCTTCTCGGCGAACGAAGGTTCGGCATGCGCAAAATGTGGCCTAACCCCAACGGATTTGGCGCTGGACACAGTCCTACATTGATGTTCCCGGGGCACAAACGAAAACTCGTTTCCTAACTGCGTCGTTGCCGATTCGTTGACACCAAACCACACGAGCTACGGTTCTAAGACAACGGTTGTCGAACATTTGAAGGGGTCTCAGTTCCTCTACCCGAAGAGGTCAAGTCTCACAGCCACACAACAAAACAGCCCGCACTGTAGCCTGACACACACGCCACTTGAGATTCAAGGATATGCCGTATTGACGCCACAGTTGTCTCAGGTTAGCAAACGCGAACCAAGCTTTGCAGATTCGTGCATTGGCCTCATCTGTCACACCACAATCAGAACGAATAGAACTTCCAAGATACGTAAAACGCTCCACAACTTCGAGTGCCTTTCCCTGGATTGTAAGTGGGCACACTTGATGGATACCACTTTGTGTACGGATGCTTTCGAAGAAACCCCCGTATACTGCTCACACGCCTGGAAGTCTAAGAATACAAGGAACTTATTATGTTCACAAGCTTCCGGGCCATTGCTTGCTGGGTAAGCGGAGAATAGGATGGTCATCTCAGCCTAATGCACTTTGGAAATACAGGACTACTAAACTGTGGGTGGTGGTTTTCACACGGTGTCCGCGTACCCTTTTTGAAGATAGGATAGGCATGCTCCGTGCTGAGGGCACTTTCGCTACACTCCATTTCGCACCAATGAGCTTCGTCAGATAGGTTGCCAGGGATTCTTCGCCGTCTTTGAAAAGGGCTGGACACAGAACAGCCGGTCCTGGAGCTTTCCTAATTTTTATTACGAGTATTTAGTACTTTATTTATTCTTCCGACGGGCAATTAAGATTTACATTTCATTGACCTGTTTGCATCATCTCCAAGGGTGGTGTTGCGGTAGGCCAGCTAAACTGTTCTTCGAACTGTTCGGACCATTTTCCAGTCATCGGTTTTGCGAATGAATTAATGAGCCATCTTTTTCACTTATCCACTCACTGGCCGTTGCTTTCCTAGGGCCAGTCGATCGTATTGTTGATATAGGGCACGGCTGTTTCCGGTAACAAAAACCTTCATCTCCCGAACTTTCGATGTCCACCAGAGCTCTCAGTCTTTACTTAAGCTGTTTACTATTCGGTGTTTGAGGGATTTGGATGCACCATCCTACTCGTTACCTGCTGCTAACGATTCTCCAGGCATCGACCAGGACTAGTGATCTCGACGATGTCCAGTGGTCACTTGATTGCGCCGGGGAAGTCGGACAGATGGCACTGAACGCCGCTAGCATAGCTCTTTTCACATTTTGCATACTTCATCCACGTGCTCGCTACCAGTAGAGTGTTGGTTTACTGTAGAGAGTTGTTGAGCTAGATGGAATCGATACTGTTGAGCTATGGTACTTCTTCGAAGATTGTGGATTCGCACGCTTCTTGCTGACTTGTGAGGGCCTGAAGGGAAACAAACCGTCAGGCGTGCACGTATCATGGCGTGATCGGAATTACGTTGTGTGGTCCAGAAGGGACGGCGGTCTTGAACTGTGGCTTTCCACCGGCAGCTAGTGGCCACATGATCCAACTGGCTCCACGGTTGATTCGCAGTTGGTGGCCGCCAGGTTACACGATTCGAACATTCGTGCTGAACGTTTGTACTGGCCGGAAAAAGTTCATGACCAGCACGAAACTGGAGGGATCGCTCTCCGTTGTCTGTGCGACGAGCATCGACTCCGAATCGACGGCCCAAATGTGATTCTAAGGAGCTCAGACCACCGACTTGGGCATTCCTATCGCCAGCAAGGATCAAAATGTCAGTGCTTCTTGCTTGACGAATAAGCTCAGCTAACTCTCGATAGAACGTATCACTCTCAGCCTCAGAACTACAGTGCGTTGGGGTATAAACTGACACCACAAACAGGCACCGTTTTTTAATGCCGACAGGCATTGAGCTTCATTGAGCTGTATAACCGGACGGCGCAAGGACGACTGTTCACTGGGATCCAATCCAGCAAAGCGCGTTCAGCTCTGGGGCTGAGTGCAACTCCCACGCCATAGATTCCACGAGTCTTCGCTTCTGGATAACCGGACACACGGAGGGAGAAATGTAAAGGATCTGAGTTCGTCCTTGACGTTCTGAGATGCATAACGACGCTTTAACAATGAAACAGCCGTGAAGTGCTCCTCGGATTTTCGGCATCGATTGACTTCACTTACAGTATGAAAGTTCAGTTGAGAACTTCCGATTCTGCTCATACTATCAACGAATATCAACTTCTCTAGAAACTTCCCCCATATAGCGACTTTTGTCGCATCAAGCACTGCCCAAAAATGATTACTTTTATGGAAACTTGCATGTTCCCACGGACTTTGATGCAGTCTAAACTCATTTGATTCTGCTGCAGATTTTCCAATATATCGTAACTGTACAGCAAAATGCGATCCACTCGAAACATGCACCTAACTTAAGTCCATGTAGGTGCCTGTGTATCTGTGTGTACCTAAGTCCATGTAAGTACTTGTGTACGGATGTTCACTTAACGTGTTCCTGAAAATATAAGCACCATACAGATCCATTAGACGCAAAATGATGAGCTACCAGTGAGGATGACTGCGAGGTTATGCCTCGGTTGCTTTCCGTGGAATGGCATCATCATCCTAACTGGGCCCTGAAGGCATCGCAAGGATGGTTGGTTTGTGCTGCCATGGTATAGTGGCAGCCTAGCCACCCCACAAACCAAAATTGCACAGACCACCCAGGGATTCCCTCATTTGTGGTCGTGGCCTACTGTTGTAACATATGTGAGCAAGATGGCTCAGTGGCTCAGAGCGCGAATATACTGACCGGAAGGTTCGTGGTTCGAACCCGACCTCTGCATCTCGACTTCCCCTGTCTAGGCTTGAGCAACCTGGCAGTATCTGGGCCCTCGTGCTTCTTTCTGGTGGCATGGCAGTTAGGCACCAAAAGCGTGCCACGGCTGAACGATTTTTATGTGAGATATGTAGCATCTGGATAAGCTGTCCGGTTCCACCGATGCGCCGTAGGCTCCAGAATACCTTTCGGATCTGAGAGAGGTGTGTGAGTACATTTGAGTGAAAAAAATCCTATCACATCGACCAGTCGGCTAGTCATGAATCAAGCTTTTCGAATTCGTCCTGGGTTGAAAAAGGTCAACAGAGTTTGCACTCCGTTGGTCCCACTCAACTGCTTGTTGGTGATAGTGTGGTACAGTATGTTACCAGCGATGCCTTGAGGTGAACTGCTGGCATGAGGTGAACAGAGGGTATGCAGGTTTCACAAAGTGTCACTTTTTTGCTTTTTGTCGACGATCAACAAAAACTGCAGCGTAGCTGCGGATAACCGCGCCTCTAGGAACCTATGACAGGAACAATCGGCAAAATTCGTACGGAAATTTCCGGTGAGCAGGCGTTGAAATGTATTACAGAAATCAAACTGACAATAACGAGTATGTCACTCCGCTATGGATGGTGCACACAGTGGAGACAAACAATACAAAGGGGCCCTGAGCAAAGCGCAACCACAGTTGGGACAAACAAGCTGATTCATTCTGGGCGTTGTGCGACGCCACGGTAACCATTAGCAGCGCGGCAAAATGTGTAGTTTGTTGTTGCACTTGGATATGTTATTGACAGGCCACCCAAGATGACATCACCTGCCAGCAATCAGCCATACATCATAGAAAAAACAACTTGTTTATACTTTTACATATAGATTCGCCCCTATCCTACGTAAAGATGGTGGTATAGACCAACACGCATTATGCAAGAAACCAAATTCCTTGAAAAAAGCAGCAACAGGATAAGGACGATTTACAATTCATTCTGAACTGCAATCTGTGGAAATTACTGCTCGTAAAAGCCCCTGGAATTTTCGATATATCTGTGTATATGTTTTGCTGAACTTTCACGGTGATCTTGTCATAGTTCACGTTCACATTACTCTCGTTTGAAGTCATTCTGCTGTTCCGGCGCACCTGCTCTGGATATATCTGTGTATACGTTTTGCTGAACTTTCACGGTGATCTTGTCATAGTTCACGTTCACATTACTCTCGTTTGAAGTCATTCTGCTGTTCCGGCGCACCTGCTCTGGTGAGACCACACCAAAGTGGGGAGAAGCACTGGACTCGAGTTTCATTCCTATTATAGCTCATCAGCGGTCATACGCTTCGCCATGCTGCCGTTTGAACTCCGGACATCCACTTGAGATACGAGGCGAAACATGTTACCACTACTCCGCCAGCGCATACTGGGCACACCTGAGTAGTCACGTCCGAACAGGCGAACTTGTTCAAGCTTGAGCGATCTGGTTGGTTCGTTTGATTATTCGAACGAAAACCCAATAGCCGTCCTGGTTGTGTCGATCGATTGGTCCGCTCGCCAGGACTTGTCAGCACGCTAGACAATTTTCGACTAGTCGTAGATGATTGCGGCATTTGTAGGAATCATGTTCCAGTGCTTCCCCTTCTCCTCTGGTGTGGAATCACCGGAATAATTGAAACAGGACAGACGAAGGACTGTTCAAGCGAGAATGATGTGAACTTGGATTCTACAAACCCCGCTACCACCTACAACTAATTTCAGCACTTGTTCGTGTTTCGTAAGGTTCAAGCAGTTTCAGCGGTGTAGGCAACTTGGTTGTCCTAGGAGCTGTCACAAAGCTTAATGCTTCGCGCTTGCAAAGGTTGCAATCTCTGCGTTCAGTGCTTCAAAACTAATGATGATAGAACTTTTATTCAACTTCATTCAGAATGGGGTTGGCAGAAACAACTACCCCGCAACATCCATATGGAATATAGTTTGGTTGGGTTAGAGGCTATGCTTCATTAACTGGTTTGAAGATCTCCACAAAATACTATGGACATATTCGGTCTGGGCTGTTCACAAAATGGTCTAACTAAGCAAAGTGACGGACTATACCAGACTGGAGCTGTCTTAGCCACAGAGGTTTCAGCAGTTGGTAAAAATGCGGCAAGCAGATGTTCCAACGACAGTCGATTTGGATCAAGCGAAAGACCTCCACGTTGTGCCACCATCGGTGGATAATTGTGTCGTGATCCGTTTGTGTCAATGCCTAAATGCTGTATCACCCTCCCGGTGCCCAACCAGCATGCCATCCGAGGAAAGCACGAGGGCTGAGGTACTACCAAGTTGCCTAAGTCCAAACAGGAGCAGTTGAGAGGCTGAGGTTGGATGAGGTCCACAAATCTTCCGGTCGGTGAGGTTGTACCCCAACCATTGCGCTAGCTCGAACTCTGTGTCAATATGTCAACGCTTAGTTCGGACACAGTGGTCTCCAGGAGATACAGTGGTGTAGTTCATTTGGAAACAACGTGGTCGGCGGATGTAGACTGTAACGACCACATGGATGGAGCAGATTGCTTTTAATTTCCATTTTGCTCATTCACAGTACCATCCAGTCGGTTTCACTCTGAAGAACATCGACTTCATCAGCTGAAGCGAGTCGATGAGGTGGTAACGGAGTACACTGCCGAGTTTACTACTCGATGCGAAACAGCCCCAGAGTGTGTACAAGAGGAGCACATGTGGCAAACAGGTCTACCGATGAAACCGGACAACTTGTAGGGCTAGCTCATTTGTCCTGAAGCAAGAAGTGACTGAACACCCACAGCCCTCTCTTCCAGTAAACTGGTCAAACTACCTTGTTAGCATCCAGATTGAGAACTTCATCTGTGAACTCACCAGGCTGTCAAGTTCACTGCCCAAATCGCAACTTAGAGCTTCGTCACACATTGTGTTCGTTCAGTAAACTAATATCTAACCGTGACCATCTGTTGGTTGGTCTCATAAGTTCCAGTACGTTGTTCCCCTATCTGCGTGAAATTTAGGGAACACGCTTGGTTTGATTTTTCTCTCTTGCTCACGTTCACATAAATAAATACAACGATATCATAATTTTCAACTTTATTTTATTGATGCATGTATTGATATTTGCACACCCACGTACAGGTTGGATCAGTCAGAACCTGAAATTTAAGTAGAAAAACCCGTGGAGAGCATCGCAACATCGACTTTCATGTATGCGAGTTTGTTTCGGATTCCGCCGCATCAGCACACAGTATAGTCACCGACCTAGTCTCAGAAGAGTCCACTCACTAGATTGATTGGTGAACGGCGAAAATAGATACGTTTGTAAGTCAAACTTACTCTAACCCGCCTAAGACAGACTCTTGCATGTTTTAACAAACATGTTTTAACGATTCAAAGTATCGGCATGTCGGTATTGACAATCTACCGTTGGACTTTGCCAAAGCTGAATGGTATATTCAGGGTGGTTTAACAGTTTAACAAAAAATCCTATTAAACTACTACTAGTATACCACTGTAATCAGGAAATGGGCAGGCGCAGTAGGCTTTAGAATCACGTATTTCGGCCGTCCTCCATAAATCAAATGACTTTCCGTTCGTCTTAGGTGGGGACTACAGGGTAGCAGCATTATACATTGAAAAGTTGAACGGACCTTTAAGTTTGTCAAACCTGTGACATCTGGGACCATAGTCAGACGATTCAAAGAGACATTCAGGGTTACCAGGGGAGAACCGGAGCGAGCCGACGGGTCGCGGTTATCCAAAACGAGGGCCGCCAACTGGTTCGATTGCAGATCTAGAGATTGGAGTTCTGTAAAAGGGGAAGGGGAATTAAGCGCACCACATATAAAGTAGGTTTCACACAAAACCTACTGCTCTTTCAGAGTGATCTAAAGTAGGCTCGTATCTCCAACTTAGATAAAAAAGAGTACCCATCCGCTGCTGGTCACCGATGTGATATATCACGTCCTAATGAACCAGTCGAAGACTATTCGCTGCATGCCACCGAAAGAAATATATTTAGGCTTTGAAAGTTGCACACCGCCAGCAACGATTTGACACCCCAATTGTTAGGCGACATTTCATAGTAATATCCCTAAATAGCGCACAACCTCGGGACCGGCCACAGTCAAGTTTTTCATTGGCGTGCTTTCTCCTAAAAAGCACGTGTTTTAAGTAAGTTTTGTGGCCTGGAAAGTACTTCCGACTTTTTGGCATCAGTTGATTTCAATAGCAGCGGAAATTTGAAGGTCGAGCCAGACAATACTGGACAAAACTGATGAAAGCAGTGGTTGCTGTTCTCTGGCCGGGTAAAACGATCAACTGCCTGAAAAACACCATTCGAACAGAGTAAAAGAATCAAGATAGCTCACTTGTTAAGGAGCGAACTTATTGATCGGTAGTTCCGGGTTTCCAACTCAAACCTTGGGCATCTCACATGCTTCTGTCTGGGCTTGGTTAACCTGGCATTGTCTCTGCCCTCGTGCTTCCATCGGGTGGCAATTAAGCATGGAAAGAATGCTACAGCTGAATAATTAAAGTCAATCGCAGTTTGACGCGAACAGACCGGAATAGAAGCCAATTACGGTGTCACAACCGTACCACCACAAGTCCAAAAACGGGTCAAACTTTGGGAGCGCTTTTTAGTCTCGCGCAAAAAGCAGAAGCCCAATGTCTAGATTCCTGACATGATGCCAAGTTGGCCACACCTAGACAGGAGCAGTCGAGATGCTGAGGTTGGTTCCGAAACCACAAAACTTTCGGTCAGCTAATCCGCACCTTAACCACTGGGCTGTCACCAGCCCAAAAGGTAATCTAATGTTAGGGACCCAACTGCCACAATGAATTATGCCCATGGATCCCGGCGCAGGAAATATAACAGTTTGCACAAAGTCATACGGGGAAGAGTTTTGTAACCTTGTAACACCCTGTAATCCACTTCAAGTCTTGGGGACTGAATAAATTTCTTCAGGAACTCAAAGTTTTACCTGACATCCAAGATTATAAACCAGGTGAGAACCACCATAAATTTGAAGCAATTCTTGTATCCCAAGGGTAAACTAACGACCCACACTATCAGTGAGTTATGGAGGTAAGGGCAGTCATGGCACCCCAAAAGTTACGGAATCACGGATCCCCTTTGAGAGGAATGCGTGTGAAGAAGCAATATGCACCAGCAAAAACCCACTTGATAACTTCTCAAGCAGTCCGGCTGGAATGTGTTCGAGACGGTTGTGACTCAAGTTGATTTGGCGTAGTCTTGGTGGGAGTACGGACACACTGGACAGGCGGTTCTCAGAAGCATCCTATATAGGAAAACAACAGAACAGATCAACTGTATTCTTCCGCAAAAGCTTAAAAAAGCGTACAAAACTGAATGAACTAAGATATGCTAAAACTCACAGCAGGTGTGCTGCAAACCGACGGGATTGCTAGCTGCCGTCCCTAGACAACTTTAGGTGCTTTTAACTAATGATGATTATTTCGATAGAATTAGAAAACGACTGGGTACACAAGTGTTTTATGACCGCCACTTTGGTGGCGCATTCGTGAGTGTCTTCATAAGCAGTTGGTTGTGGCTCAAAGAACTTGCAAGGCAATTATCTTCACCAAAACGCGGCCTTAAGTCAAACTTTCAAAGGATAAGTCGGTGAGACTATCTTCTGTCAGCAGTGAGGACAGCTATGAGGGGTATTTGTTCAACGGCATTTTGAAAATGTTCTAGGAAGTGATCTTTGGACTCAGGGACTGGATCTAGCTGTTCACCTAGGCTGAATGCGGCAGCATAGATGGATACACTGTTATTTTGCTCACTGCAGTACAGCTGGTATTGGGTATCCATACGTGGAGCCTTCAGCCACTTCAAAGCAGAGTTGGGTAGTCGTACTTCGGAAGGACAGGCAACGTCAACTCGGTGACCACGTAGGCTGCAGATAGAAGACTGTTAATTCGCAGTATCTACGAAGATACTAAAAGCCAATGTGGATTTGTTTTCGACTGTTGAAGTGCCAGTTTCCGCACACCTCAGTCCACCTATTTGCAACTATGCTGACTGGGGGAAATCTGCAATGTCGCCTCCGGGGAACGCCATGGCAATTGAAGCTCTGCGAATGTGAAACATCACATAGAATGACGGGGGGTTTGTGGCATTCCCATCGACGATGCATAAGATTTGACATCTTAGCGTTATGATCTCATCCAACCAATTGGGTGTGTTATACGTTAAAATGACAGTATCCTAGTTGTATTATGGTGCCTTTGCTCCAGTGACAATACGTGTAAGGTGAAACACTCTAAGCCCTGATCCCCCAAATAAAAAGTCCAAAATTTCATAAAATTTCGTGAAATCAATGTTTGTAAAACATTACTTCATGTTATAATACATACAGGAATAGCTTAAAGGTTGTGAAGAAAAACATGCGGCGAATACAACAAGTACTATTTGTATCACCCGGAGTCAAACCTTTCAAATTAAGATGCAATCATTCACCACCAAACTCCTGCAAATTTATAACAGTCCCCAGTGCAACCCCCGACAACCTGGAGCTCCACATTTTGGTTATTGCACTGGCCCCAGAGTGAGACGGATTCACTTAGTCCAAGCAGAGTGGATATCTACTGGAAGACAACTAACTATTCAGTGGGCAAGGCAGGCGTCCGATTTATCCGGAGGAATCGGACTAAAAAAAAGTTGGTCAGGCTGCCGACTTTACTACTGAATGTCTGTCAGAAAACCTGATTACGTAACAGACTATTGCATATTCTGTGAGTGAACGGGATTGACATATGATGAGTGATCCTATCGAGACCAGGGCTTAGCTAAGCTGAAGGGCGTCTGGAACCTGAAAGTGGAGCAGGTTGTGTAACATTTACTGTATATTATGCTGCTCATGATGGGTCCAGTTACAAGATGCCGCATAACATAAACTCGAAATAGCTGAACATTGCAGGCGAAAGCCCATCAAACCTCGACCACTGTCGTTTGATAAATAGTGCTCAGGAAGGGTCCACCGATGCTAAGCATCAAGGGTCATCGATTGCAATTAATGCCACGCAAAACAAAAGAAACTGGACAACCTGGTTCACCTTACGATCAACTAAAACACCATGAGAGCGGTGAAACATCCGCCTACAACGAATGAGCTCCCAGAAGGGTGAAACGGGTCGTGGGCTGTTTTCAGCAGCCTTCTGAGTAGTGTGTTACGTCTAGACAGGAATGTGGGATAACTTTTATCTATTTCTGAAATCGGGTTAAAAGATGCCTCAACAAAAAATTCGTCGTACAGCGGAATTGTCACTAGATGACGAAAATTATATGTTCTGCTACAGATTTACATCTCCCTTCACCTAGGATAACAATCTGCGAGCTAAACGATGAATTTTGAAGAACTTGAATAAAACTGAAAGAAATTCATCAAAGTTTATAAAGTGACAGTGACAATAAAAGCAATGGGTGAAGGTGGGAATGAAGAATGTGACCGTGTGCAACATCGTAGCATGACTGAGTTTATCCAAAAGAACTAAGTGCCGTTCTTCGACAAATAAAATCACTTGCATACCAATTCAGTTTTCACGAGAGACTCGCCTGAATCACAGCTGAATCTCTCGTTTATAATGTTCTTCTTCAACTGTATGTGCTGCACCAGGCCGCCTTATGTTTCATTTGGTACGATATTCGAGATATCGCAATCCACTGTATGGACGCGACATACTAGTCATAAAGTTGTCGAAGATTTTTCAGCAACCTGATGAGCAGTGTGTTACGTTCATATAAGTGTCGTTCTGGTGTGGAACAAGTTACGCATTCTATTCTTTGTGCAGCCAAGTCAGACAACGTGCCATGGAAACAAATCAAGCCTAGGACAATTTTTAAGCTTACGTAAATGTTGGAATTGTTGGGACAGGATGCTTTTTGTATTCAACACAGAAATAATATCCTTCTGTTTAATGTGGAATACAAAAGCCGATTCGATATTCTGTTGCTCAGACTTCGTGTTTGACTTGGGGCTTGTCCAATTTGGGACTAATCAGATGGGCACAATTCCAGAAACCTGAGGAAATCAATCCCAGATTTGACAAAAAAGTTCCTTTGTGACCTCATACGAGTGCAGAAATCGCTGGAATTGGAGACTCGATGAAATCTATATTGATAAGCTTCGGAACACAGGTCGCTCTAAAAGTGTCCGAGAGAATCACCTTCGTTTGAAACAATTTCAAGCCTATTCTCAGAGGTTTTTGCAAACTCGAACTCTTTCCATTGCAGCGCCTGAAGGAAGTAACAGAATCGTCTTCACATTCACCGCCTAAAGTCCCATTTGAAAATTCCTGAATCCATTAAGCGCGAAAATAACGCATCCCGTTTTTTTTCAGTTTCCCATACTTTTGGCTAGAAAAAGGAAACTAAATGCCATGGAATTTGTGCACTACATGGGACCTTCGAAACTTCTCGACTGACGCCCAGATGATTATTCTACCTTGGGGATCGAGGCTCCACAAAGCATCCTCTAAAATCGGACTGTCCCGCTGAAGTTGGTCTGCAATTTATGCGTTAGGCCTTCGGGGTGATAGGGGAAAAGAAGGGGAAAAGAAAAGCACTGAAGAACCTGTCTCATTGAAGCCATCTTACCTGGAAGGAAATCCACACTGCGCACGTTTCTAAGCGGTTCAAAGCTTCCGGGATCCTTATATTGTAAAGTAACCTTTGGGCCTTAAACCTTTTCGCAACCGCCCCTGGTTCAATACTTCTTTGGTAACAAGGGGATTGTGGCCAAACAATTGTGAAAAATTGAAGTAGCAATAGTTACTACTGTCCTTGACAATGATAAACATCAAGGTTTCAAACCGACCATCCCAATAAAAGTGCCTCACAACAGCCCCCATAAACCTCCAAAGACGCACCAACTTCTCCAAACTCGTCAGCTGGGCGAAACTCTGGTCATTGAGACTCTCCAATTGGTTGTTGGCCACATCTAAGGAAACCAGTTCATGCAAACGACCCAGTCCGTCCGGGAGAAACGTCAGCTTGTTGAGGCTGGAGAGAGTAAGAAGCGAAACGACATCAACTAACACAGTTTATGAGCGAAACGTCCGTTCTCAGAACATTGTCAACAGACTCTCAGATAAAGCCTTAGACACTACTCAGCATATGAATGACTGGACAATAAGTCAAACCAATGGCATGGAGCGGTACTATGCTAGAGAGTATCAATGTTGGATTCAGCACAAACGTACTCAGATAGCCTGAGCGTTGTGCGTACTGTTATTTAGTGTAATCGATGAGAAAGACCACAACTTCTTTGAGTGGAAGTTTATTGCTCAACTTTTCGACCACCATGGAAAAACTTCATCGTGAAACGAACTAATCAAGATCACATAGACGAGCAGACAAATGGTGTCAACAAAGAGGCAGTCAACACTCTGTGCACTATTCTTATTCATGTTTAGGCGTATGGGTTGTGCTGGAGCTTAAGGAGTTAAATCTGCGTGGCCTTTTCCGCTGTTGCTCCGTCCTACCGAACGGTATGACAGCGCAAACACAGGTCATACATGGACCGCTGTAGTCTTGGCGCAACGACATCCTGCGTACTTGTGGGCGGTGAAGCAAGAACCTGAGAACCCTTTAGCCAAACGCCTTACGCTTTCCTTCGAATCTACCTATGATACAACGCAAGGTACTATGCTACCCGATAGTGTCTTCAACGTTCCTGCCCTTCCGAGCGATTTAGCGTCTCCCACATTTCTAGTTCTTCTGAATTTGCGAACCAACCTTATAACTATTAGCGACGACTATCAACGAATGCTCGTCCTGAAATGAACGATCCCACGGTGTTCGTAGAGTCGAAGGGCTGTAGGCAGTGTTGCTCAGTAGTCGAACCTAGAAATCTGTCGGCGATAGTCTTTCACAATAAAATCTTGCCAAGTTCTGTCCACTGTGATGGATTTCCTGGTGTATCAAACGCAGTACGCATTCGCATGCGTCAGCAAGGTGAGGCGATTAGTGGCTGGTTAGTGCTGTCAGTTATTTTCAGCATGCTCACAGTTGCACAGACGTGTATACGTATGGTTCTTTGATTCTGTTCACTGGTCGTTTATGGCCTTCAAAACCATACTCATCGTTCGGTTGCCATTGAGATAGGTTCCGCTGGAGAAGGAGACAATCAGACCTGCAGGCGTTAGTCAGTGGTAGATCCGATATAGCGGAGTTGATAATCTGATCAAGGTTAATCGACCGTGCCAGCTGCATAAAGGTCACACTGCACAGTCTCTGTACAGCAACGTTCTGCACGCCTTATTAGAACTCATCAGTAGTGCATATTCATGGCCTGGCCGAGGTTCGAACTCCGGACATCTGACATCCGAGGCGATCGTGTGACCACCACTACACCAGAGAACGCTGTGCGCATCTGAATTATCACGACTAGGGTTGTGCACTGCCGGTAAGCTCTAATAAGAGCGAACGTCGAATTCAGTGTCACCTCTCTGTAATGTGGACTTACTAGAATAATTGCAGTCGCACCAGGACAGAAGGACGGCTGTTCGAAAGAGAGTGACGTGGACGTGAGTTCTGCATACTGTTGGAGGATTCGGTGGAGTATTTTGGCCTGATCAACAACTATTCGTCACGTGAACAAGACCAGAGCAGCAAATATATTTCCCCCGGCCTCAACACAATACATACAACCAAGCCTGAGCTTGACTAGTTAGAACAGTGCATAGAAAGATGACTGCTTCAATGCTGACATCAAATGACGCGTGTTCGCACGTTCATGTGATTTCCATTAATTGGTTCCCAGTGAACGTTGGCGATGGGCGTTGATGAGCGTTGAGCAACAACAAAAAAACAATAAGAGCAATAAAAAAACAAAGAATGGCGAAAAAACACTGGGTCCTTCGCAAAAACTGTGTTGATAAAATTGCGCCCAGAATCGTTTGGCAGTCAGAGTACGTCTAACCTGGTTTATGTGACCTTCACTCGACATTCTGCAGACTTATGAGCAGCGCGATTGCCGCATTTCCGCGTCCCTTATTGAATTGTGTTTCATGTGTTGCGACCGAGGAAACTCTATGTATTTTATGTCTTCTTTCTGTGTCAACCAAATAGATAAAGGAGACACACTACTTTCGATCAACATAAACATCCGTGTGAGAGGTACACGGAGTCATAGCAAAAACAATCCTCTTCCGAAGCAACAAAAAAATAACTCGGAGGATGCATCGATTCAGTGTGGTTATGCACGAATCTGCCGTCTGATTTCCATCCATCGATGTTAGATGAATTCTCTTCCTTACACAAGTTACTCCACAGGACTACACCGAACCTCCGTGGTGCAATCGGCTACTGCAAAAATTTTTTCCTGAAACCACGCCAATAACGCGGTTGTCCTTGTTGCATACCACTATTTCCCCATTCTCGCTTCAAATCTATCTACTTCAATCCCTCCTCCATATGGATTGTCTTCAAACAGAACAGCTTTTCCAGATTCTTAAAATCCGAATGAAAGGCGGACAGAAGTTGCTATCTACTCGCCTGACAAGTACTCTGAGATGGACACATGCTGTCTACTTCGACGTATTTGATATCTGCGTACATTCCGTAGTCAATGACTTTTTTCCACTTTTACCCATATCATTCCTTGGATTCCACATCATCGTTTTAAGAAGCATCTTGACAGACTAGCAGAAATGCTGTTTCGGGTTGAAATCCTCCTATCGTTAATTCCCCAGTCTTGATAGTTCTCCCTTTTGCATCTCAAACCGGTTCAAACTATCAGCCAGCTCGTCTCGAAAGTATACTTCGTTAGTGAACATCACTCAGAATAGACATGACAGTTTGAAATGCACTACCCTTAAGCCCCCCCCCCCCAATAGAGAGACACTGCACCCACTGCAATGCCACCATTTGTTTCGGCAGTAAAATTGTTCGGCGTAATCAGAGCACATTTTACGACGTTCCGATGGGTTTAACCGCAAAAGCACTTGGTAACTACCTTGGCCTGACTCAACTTGATTCGGAAGCCCTAAGCTGAAACGGAGTAGAGGTACGAAAAAATAAATAAGCGACTGTAATAGCGTGGTGCCAGATGACCAGGCACATTGGCACGACTCCGCATAATGCGCGCCAGTTCCTGTCACCTCGGCCATTACGAATAGTGTCTCACCTGTAACCCAAATGATCGATAGAGCCAAGATACGCTATGGAGATGTCGCCAATACTACAGAAGTGACAACGGCCGTTTTTACATCACTATCGAGTGGCAAAGTTACGTGTCACTGGTCACGGATAACCGCTCTTGTGTTCTGCAAAATGAGTTCTCTCGAGGGGTTGTGATGGAAAAACGTTCCGTGTCGCAGAAAAAGTTTTCTATTAGTCTGGTTCCTCCTGAAAGCTCCCCGATTCGGTGTATGTAGTATACTTGTCGGTGTCCGACAAAAAGGTCTACTCATTACGCAGAGAAATCAAAAATTAAAAGGTAGGTAGGTAAATTACCAGCAACACCACCTCACCTCAAAACCAACACCTTCAGTGCGCAAAGATCACCAATTTCGCCCGGAAGTTCGACAAGCTGGTTATCTCGTAACTGCGGTAAAAACGACAGCGTTGGAAAGTTTGAAGGAAAGAGGGAACAAAATGTGAAAAAAATCATTTACTTCAGAATTGTCTGTTGCAAGAGAGAAGCAAGGAAGTAGTGGGAATACAACTGTACTGATAATCTGACTAGTCCACCTAAATGCTACAAACAAACGCGGTTCAAAATTTTACCTACAACAGACATTTCATCCTGTCAGTCAAGTAAATCTATGCTGAAATGCTGATAAGCATTGTAGAGCTGTTTCATTCTTGTTGGGAATCATCAGCAGTGCGTAGCTCACGAAACTCAGAGTGTTTTGAACCCGTGATCCTGCGGCCAGTGGTTGAACACTTAACCGTTTGGCAAAGAGCGGCTGATCAGTAGTGCGATTAGCTCCCACTTAGACAACTATATCAACTCGTACAGCAACCAGTCTTCCATAGCAGCTGCTTTTGGCCGGTCTCATAATTCTGTTACAGTTCTTGTAAGATGAGATTGTACGTTGCAGATAGCGACAGTTACGTTAAATCTGGACCCAAGGTGACCAACGATGTTGCTTCTGCCAAAGACCAAAGGAAAGAACATAAACTGTACGTCCTATGGAAAAGCTTCCGGTTGCAACGCACAACACAACGGTCAGACATAACGCTTTTCAACCATCACTCACTGTGAAATGAGTTCACTATATTTTCTCCATAGAGGTCTTTTTTCAAGCAAATCAGATCCAGTGACATTCCTGGAGGTTCACACTCTCCTAGCTATATGCTACTCACCGCATTTTCTCCAGGGATTGTCTTAGTTCTGTTGACTTGGATTCAGAAAGTGATCTATGTTTTGTAGCATCGGTTAAGCAACATGCAGAAGACGGAATCCCATGAATAAATCACCTGATGGAACAATTTATTGATTTGGTCTCTTAATAGGTGAGCACAATGAATGTGAGATGAAGAAAAATGCATCAAGAGCCACACTGAACACGGCACATCATATCATCGACAACATCGTACAAATAACTTACATCCAAGTGTGTCAGGGTGTCAAGTTTTACGAGTCCAGTACCTGGGATCCGAGTTATACGGTTGGAGGTAAGAATCAATTTGGTAATAGGCTGTAATTCCCACCATCGAGGGCCGTCTGAAGGACGTTTTAAGTCCACAACAGCTGCACCGTCAGGAGAAGGAAGAGGTTCATTTAAATTCCACACTGTAGTAGGCACTGAAACGACAAAACCAAATCATCAGCCTGGGTGTGCGTGCTTCGGCAGCCATAGGACTGTCACAGACCTGCACAAAAACCAACGATAGAACTGGCAAGACGGCCTTATTGAAAAATGGAAGTTAGCTGCTAGCACAACCTCTGAAGTGAACGAGATAAATCGTGGCGAAACTATAAATTTCTGGTATCTAGCGAAACACCTTCAAACATGACTTAATGCTTGGATTTAGTTAACCAACTCATAAAATGTGTAACGCAGTGCTCAATGTGTCAGGTATCCCAAAAATAGCACATACCAATAAGATAACTCAGAAACCAGTGTACTTCGTACCAAAGTAACCTTCCCTTCGCCCAATCCGTCATGAACTTACCAGATTCCAATGATCGATTCGACAGGTTTAGTGTCCCGGTTTGTTGCGCCTGCTGCAACATTTTCAAGAGTACTGCGGAAGTTTGTTCCTTAGTAGCTGAACCATCTCTTTTGGAGGAAAGGTCGAAATTCAACATATTTCGCTGGAGATAACTACAAAGTCAAAGCAATAACGTGGGTCACTGATCACTGATACTGAAGAAATCTAACTGGTAAGTGTGGTGAAAACAATTCCCTCTCCCGAGAAGACATGTTCTGCCCTGAGAGAAGTATCATGACCGGTAATGCTACACTAACAATTATGATTCGAAAAGACTAGCGCCAACCAGTCGGAGGCTTCGGTTTCAGCATTGAACCATATCATCAAGTGGTCATCCGTGCAATCATCACGATGGATAAACACGAGTGAAGGGCACGTCATCAGGGAAATGAGAGATAGGATGAAGCAGAAATGGAAAGATGAAGACAACGTGTCAGTCGTAGGTCGTGCAGGTAGTCCACCTCCTTCCCGCCATACTTGACGATCTACATCCATCGAGTAGGGTTACCACCTGGGTTTAGCCTCGCGGATGCCTCAACTTTTTGAGCTTGAGAAGCGCCGCAGTCTATTCTTTCAAAGTTTGATAAACAACCCGCAGGTCAGGGGTTGCCCTCTTCAGATATTCATAACAGTCTCCAGTATCATTAGAATCGATGTCATCAACGGCAAATAACAGAGATCCTTAAAGTCTTGTTACAGGAAATGTGACCGCCACAAGCGTCTTCCCAGAAAATAGGCATTACTTAGATTTGTCTCAGTTCGTTGGGATCAACTCTCTTCCCCTCTCTCTCAGGAGGAAGGGATAGAGAGAAAAAAATCACGGAAATATCACCATTAGCCGAAATGGGTGGAAGGTCGTGAGGTAAGCCGAACAGCTCCTTCGTCTGAGTAATTAAATGCACTGGAAGTGAGCGGAGTTCGACATTCGTTATTCGTGGAAAATGCCGTTGACTAGCTAGGTTATTGTTCGGAATAACGCTTCAGACGCCAGTCATTTTTCCACTGATTGTGGCACCTACGGAAAAATTTTAGGGACTCGAAGAACCTAAAGGATGGGACAGTTTTCGAACGTTTTCCTGGCATCTGGATCCACCAGACTTCCCGATCAATATAATCATCCTCATCCAGTTGACACACTGTACTCCAACCAGATCATACGTTCAAAAATCCCTGACAGATTAGAGGCTTGTTCGGGATCCGGTGCTTCTGTGCTGCACAGAAAACAGTTTCTAGTGTGGTACCTAGGTGATGTGGACGGTGTCTTAACAGACGAAGAAATCTCCTAAGCACACTGACGTACCACGCAGCCGTCCATAAAACCAAAAAATACTTGCAGGTGCCACAACGGCTAGATCAAACACCAAGAGGTCGAATCAATCAGATGGTCAGTTGGATCTGGGAGGTGACCAGTGACAGCAGCGACATCAAAAAGGACTGGATATAGGTAGTCATTATTACTCCTCAAATGTATATATATATATATATATAAATAATAAATAATAATAAATAATATATATATATAAGAAAATGATGACCTTTTGCAGGTATTGACTGAATAACATTCGACAGCTGAGGGCAAAAACTCGTTTCTTTCCTTTTCACAATGAGTCATTGTGAGTGTATTAGCGTTCACGAACGTATTGAAACGCCTTCCTGTGAGTTGAATTCGATTTGTCATTATTCTTGGATTCGGAAACCTGGGAGAAGATACTGAGGGATTGGATAGACAAACGGCAATGACCAAGGATCACTCAAAAGAACCGAGAGATGAAGATGAAACAAGAGAAGTGACGCTAATCAGCTGCAGGCAAATAAACCATCGACAGTTGGTGCTGCCGTAATCGATAGCACGTCTTGCTTCAGGTGGATCGATAGAACCGCTTATATCATTTATCCAAAAAGCTAAAGAACCGTGAGGAAAACTAGTAGCCCGTACCGGGCAAAAAAAAGCTTTCCGTTCAAGAAGTATGTTCCATGAAGAGGTCGATTTCGACCAAAGGTGCGCGGTTTGGATCATCAATGATCAATAACAGCAAATGAGCTCGAGAAAGCTCAGTGGCAAAGGCACGAACTTAATGACCAGAAGGTCCATGGTTTGAACTCAACCACGCCAACCGACTGCTCCTGTCTGGGCTTGGGCAACCTGGCAGCACCTCGGATATCGTGCTTCTTTCGGGTTTTTATGACGGCTAGTAACCGACGGGATATTACAGTTGCTTTGGGAAAGGTGATACTTCATATCCAAAAGGCAAAAGAAGGCTAAAGTGGTTGGCTTCCATACTTTCTAGCGAACAGCTATTCTAACCCTCGGGAAGAATAGTAATTCATATTAGTCGGATATGGCACTAGACACCGAATCCACTTCGACCCACCTTACGGCACGGCACCAGAAGAATTTTGGCCTCCACAGAATTTATTACTTAATGTGAAAGCAAAGCAGGTTGGTGACCAACACGAGCTGTAAAGGGACAAATCATTCCAAGCACCCATCAAACATCCCATCGAATCAGACCTGAAATATCCAGACCAGGCCAGCAGAAGCAATGGACGACGTCAACTGTGCTAAGGAGAGTAGACCGTAGATGGCTGTGGTCATCCAACATCTGCAGAACAGAAGGAAAGACGAAAATGCGGGAATTCGGCCAACGTCCACAGATCCCCTACATCAGAGTTTCCCGAACAATTCTACAAACTACTTTGCGGACGGCTCAGTGTTGTTCGTGGAGGAACCACAGCCCAACCAACAAAAGTCATATGTGATTAGTTGCCCTAAGCCTCTCAGTTTGAGTTTTGACCAGTGACTGGACAAACCAACACGAACACTCAAACTGCAAAGACAAATCGTTGCATTATGGAAGACAATTTCCAGGCAGCAATCCGCAACCTAGGCGGCTCAAACAATAAAGCATATTCGATTTACCATGCAATTTCCTCTACATCTTCTGTAGTGGTCAATAATGAGACTGGACCTCTGGACTTGGTTACCTCACTTATCTTTAATATTTTGAGAATAGATCATGCGCAAGCATTTACTATTCCCTATCCATTTCGAAACTGTGTCCTTGACTTCTGTAATTCTGTGTCAACTTTTCGGTTCTACTCAACCTATCCCGGTGTAACAAATGCACTACGTGGGTTGGGTGAGCACCTTCTGGTGACAGGCAAACTGAAGGTCAACTGTGGTCAAATATCTAAATCACATTTCATGGTAGAAGTCTGTACCTTGGGCGATTGCAACGTCCACAATGCGAACTGGCTCGTGTTTTATTCCTACACAGGTGCTGAAGGTGGATACCCCTCTATCACCAAAAACCTTGCCTAGCTTGTTCCGTTTCAAACCCGATTCTCTGACGGTGACAGCAAGATTGCGGAAAACCCGGATTTTTATTTAACCGACCACTTGATTACGTTGTAAATTATTCCGTCTCTATTCTCTTCTTCAAATGCTCGTCGTAACCTGTCCCTTCCAATCCTACTCCATCATTCCAGCGTATATTACGGCGATACTCCTCGGCTGATTTGGATGGTATATGGCTATTTATATTATTTCTGAGACTGCGGTTTTATCGCAAGACCCCTCAGTTTCTGATGAAAATCTTGTAACCACTCTGACGATGTTATCCGACTTAGTCTTCATTTTCTCCCAGACTGACTCAGCCACACGTGGCTGCAGGTAAGAGATAAAGAGGACAGGATATGCAGGCGTTGGCCGGTGCTTCTTTGTCCCTCGTCGCACCTAATTCTCCCACGATCGTGCGCGACAAACTTCAGAACAAATTGAAGGGCATTGGACTATCGTAAGCACTAACTAGAAGTCGGTCGCTTCAGAAGTTACCTAGGTCAATCAACCGGAACTTCTGTTCTTCCTCGATCTCGTACAGCTGGCTCATCGGAAGGTCCCTGAAAGCCTCTATCGGAAAAAGCGAAGATTTCCTCCGAATTTCCGTACTTATTTCGTTTATTAATCCCCGAAAGTTATATCACAGTGTCCGTCTCCTCCTACTTATTTTGTTTCTCTGGGCGTCACTGCGATGTCAGTCAAAACTCGACACCTCCCAGCTATCAGGCTCAGCTGGTATCCATTCCACTTTGATCCTAAACTGTGTCCAAGATACACAACATATCACTTACTATCAGTCGGCAGTTATCTACTGTTATTCTTGTAAATCCTACCAAAATTCATCCCCCATTCCCTGTTGTATCTGACTGCTGTCCCCACTCCAGTGTCGGAGAAAGACTCGCCAACAAGGAAAACAACTACTTTATTGCAAACAAGCGATTGTAAAAGTTACGAGGAGTCTCACGGTAGTTAAAGAGCACTTTTAACGTTGATGCAGGCTGTCTGATCGGCGTTTGATGAACGCCCATCATCATCGATCGTGCTTCTATGAAATTCTTCAACACTTATCATTGTCGGCCGTGCTTCTGTGGCGTACCTGAACACTCGTCGGCCATTGCTGAATTGATTGATTAATTGACTGGCCTGGAAGCTTGCCGGCTTCCCCATTGAGATTTTGGTGGAGTCTGAGGGTCTCAGTAGGTTTCTGGCATTCTGGAACTATTTTCAGAAATCTGAACTTCCTGACACCCCCGACAACGGCCCACGTTCTGACCTCAATCACTATCGGTCCGTCATAACTACCTAATTTTTGGTAGAAAGTGGGAAATCACTTTACCAACCACCTCGAAACACTAGAAGCACCAGATAAACATTTTGACTGTCGATGATTCAGTGACTTGTTGTGATTAGATGGGATCAACTTCGCATCCAGCTTTCGTTCGATTAAATCCAACGGTTGACACATTACATAACACTGACTATTTCCACCCCGAGCGGCCAGGTAGTCAAAATGACTGCTTTTATTAGCTTGCCCATGTTACGCGATGCACTTTGGTATGGCGGCACCGGATAACCCACGGCACGCCAGCACACTGAGGTGGTTGGATGTGACGGCACGCATAGGTGACAACTGCATGGTACTTCAACATGAAGGGAGTCGCCTGATCACTTTCCAGCAGTATGCATTGCGGTCACGCTATGATTGATTGGCCATTGTAGACCTACACGACCCAGGCTACGGAAGACGAGTATCCAGGGTGAGCGCAGAACTGTGTGCGAAGTGGCAAGTGCATTGCTATCAACTGAGATCGCACACCCCTCCACTAGGACCGCGCTTTTGCTTCAGAAAACACCCACTATTAACCTTGCGTTTTTTGGCACTTCTACATACAGCCGGAGAAGTGAAAACGAAGATGAAGGAAACTTTTCTATCGAGTTGTTCTACCAGTTTAAAAGAACAAGCATGAGAGTAAAAATCAAGAGGATTTATCGCCAATCATTTGGTTGGGTGAATTTCACAAAGCACACACTGGGCCCTTGTTAAGTGAGATGGAAAGTTTAAGGAACAAACGAATGAAGGATATGGAATGTTTTTAACACGATATTTTATCGGTTGGTTATCATTCTTCACAGGCTTTTGTTCGCTCCCCGCTCATCCCAGTCAGCATTAACGGTACAACATCAGTGTTCGTTGCTGACGCATCACTGCCACGCAACCATAATTTATTTAAAACCGTTATTGTAAAAAAAGGATAAAAGTGGATGAAAAGGGACCTTGTGCTTGTCTGTCACAACCATTCCAGGCACTCATTCATACAAGCTGAAAACAAACTGACTAGAACGTCACTGACATAGACCAAGAGCTCGGGGACACTCGAGATAAAATACGCAGTCATAAGCCTCCGAAGACTTTGGGGCTTCAAGTTTACCGTCCAGGGCTTTGGTACAGTTCGATAATCCAAGTGACAATAAGTGGCCACGAGAATAGTTGTTCGAAGTTTTAGACACGGTCGTCGATGTGTCCTGGTTGTTGATCGTGTCCTCGTCAGTTCGATCCTCGGTGGATTCGCTCACAGGCGATCCCTGTGGGTCGGTCCCACCAGTCAACCGAAATAATCTTCCAGCCCTCCTGGCACTCGCCGCTTCATCCAGCTCCTGAGTCTTCCATGTCCAGAATGTTTCACGGTCGGCGCGTACGCCAAGCTTCAATTGACGTTGGTAATTCGTCAGGATGAATTACGTTATGGACCGGTTGGAACTTTTCTCCAAGATTCAAGCAGCGCCACTGTTCTGTCCGACATACATTGCTTGAATAGAGTTGGCAATGCCGCGCAGCGGACAAAACACCTCAAACTGTGCAATGATGTGATAATCCCGTTCCACCGCTCATTGACATTCAACAGTGGAGAAGTTGAAACATTGTCTAGAAAAACGTTCAGATAAATTCTTTCAACTTAGGGATATAAGACTCTCAATTGCTGAGCTAGCTGTGAGTCCCTTGGTCGGCCCTGGAAAGCTATGTGGAACGCGAGTCTGGACGAGTGCATGGTCGGAACCCACACAATGTTCCGAAACGAACAGTAGTCGGTTACTCTTCCATACCGTCGATAGCTGATGGCGATGCGATCACTTTGTGTCAGTAGCTGGCACGCTGTTGGAGTACCATGTAGCTAGACGATTTCAGGGATTTCGTTAGCAGAAAAAGTCTGCAACAATGTCAGGAAGCGTCCGGACACGAAACGTATATGCGCATTGAACAACGCGTCCCTAAGGTCACTATCGGTATCACACGTTCCGGATAGCAGGTGCGTGGGCGGCTTATCAGTATGCGACTAGCAGAATGAGTGTGAAAATGTTTACGGCAGGCCCGTCGCCATTGGCTGGACAGAACGAACAAGCGAATGACCATATTTGGTCATTCAGCCATCCTATATATTTACGCAGTAGCTCTGCATATTTGTCCTGACAATACAGCCGTGTTCCGGGTTCTTCTGCCTTCTCCTTATTGCGTCACCTGGCAGGAGTAACCAATAGGCAGCCACCCACGATACAACAAACTGATGAGGCAATCATTCATTGTTGCCCGTAGGTACGGAATCCAATCCGGGTCGACCACCCTACTGAGCGGAGGCGAGATGGCTCAGTGGTTAGAGCGCAAATTTACTGACCGGAAGGTCTGTTGTTCAAAACCGACCTCTGCATCTCGACTTATCCTGTCTACGTTTTGGCAACCTGGCTGTACCCCAGCCCCCGGGCTTCCTTTGGGCGGCAAATCAGCTAGGCACCGGATGTTACAGCTGAACGATATGACCTTATTCAGCCCAAAATATGCTAGTTCTGTATGTTTGTGTATTCAACCCCCTGTCAATCACAACATATGAGCTTTCAGCCTGCCACAACAGTGTATTCCAGGCGTCATAAAAGTTGTATCTGATGGAATCGGAGCTACAGCCGCCTGTTGCGTGAGCAGACACAATAAACAAAGATCAACTTCCTAATTGTGAGATTACTTCACTGATGTTGCTGTACGAACCGCAAAGAGACGACTAACAACCAGTATTCAGTCACGCAAGGACCCATTGGAACGGTACCGACCGCTCAGAAGTCTGCCGCAGACTTCTGGATCGCTGAAGGTGTACATTCGGAAACGACTGGAGAGTGATCAGGCAGTTAGCTCAACCAAGCAAGAACAGCTTTTTTTTCCTGCTTGCCTCAAAGTGAGAAGAATAAAAGCATCCAGATAAACCGAGCGTCCAGGCTTGAGGATCGAAATTCGGGATATCTGAGAATGTCGGCGTAGATATTGCGGTGAACACCAGTGTGAGATATAGAGGGTCTTCAGCCCCAACGGACGGGCCTACAACGAGTGTTATCAATTGGGTGATGGAAGGGAAAAGTATTTGAAGGGGAGAGAGGTGTTACCAGCGGCTTGTTTCCGCCTACCCCCTGCTTAATACAGTAACTTAGGTGACCTGGCCGATGACACCACGCGACGGCTGATGTGGCATGACAATATTTTTACCCATGGGGATCATGGTTGCACGCGGGCTGAAACACTGATAGTGCACCCAAACCTAGACAGGAGGACGACTACGGTCCTCAATAAAGGCTTTTAGTTCAAAGATATCACTCCGAGGCAGCGATAGTTAAGGTTAAATAACAGTGTATTACAGTTCTTGAAAAACGAGCCGCCATACGCGTTCCAACCCCCACCCTGGGGGTCGAGGAGACTGTGGTAATCAGACCTATAACCATTGACCAACCTGGCTTGAGACTTTGCGAGTGCTGCACTGACACGCACTGATATATCCCAATGGGTCACCCAAGCACAAAAACCGTCACACCACGGTAGGGTCCAGTCTCTTCCTCAGGGTCGCTCCTCACTCCTGTGGAATAGTCCAGCTCTTTCTAAGTTTCCATATCATGTTCCCTATCGTTGGACACAGATTCGCCAGAGATGATTCTGAAAACCTAAAACCTGTCCATAATTTATATTTCATATTTTGTGAAACCAGACATGAGCATTTCATCATTATGCTCTTCTAGTAAAGCTGCGCTTCCAGTGTGCTGCAAGATTTATGATGGCAATCTCATGCAGTACCGGTTGGGAGGAAGTCTCAAGGCTGTTGGGGCAAAAAATCCTGCTCAGCACAAATGAGTCCAGGTTTCCGACCATGGAACAAGCACACAAAGTGTAGTGCTTCAGCAAACAAAATAATGCTGTTCGAACGCCGGTGCACTTCCGCGTATGTACAAGCGTGCTACATTGTCGCCCACACGTGCTGCATTATGCCCTCTTCCAGAAGTTGTATCATAAATACCCTACCATAAGGAACCCCCTCAATTGATTCGACGAAATTTATGACATCAGTGAAATCCATCACCATCATCATTACTATCACTGACAGCAACACCAGGGGAGAAATCGGGCGTAACTGCCGTACAACCATGCCAATCAATTTGAATTGAAAGAAGAAAAAATTGGTCAGGAAGGACCTGGGAATAGCCTACCACAAATATCTGAGGTGCCTGCACCTCCAACAATCAGTAAGACAAAATGAATAAATACTGATAGCATAAACGCCACTGACAACGGTTAGCCGCAATATCGCTCTGTGTTCCCAACCAAACACAGGGGCCACATGGACCTCATTCTGGAAGGCGAATAGTACCAACTATTTCCTAGCACCTTTCATTCCCTTCTGCCATATCAAGTGATGTCCACCTCAAGGTTTCCTTCAATCGGAATTAGGCACGGAAAACAATGCTCTTCTCGGAAGGCAGTAACTTGATATACGTAACACGTAGTTCAGCCAACGGGGCTTCCAATGCTGGAAGTGAAGTACTTTTTATGCCAAAGACCCGTTTGCTGATCATTTCATCCAGAATTCACTGGTTTCAATTGATTCCAACTATACTTCTGAGACGTCGGTAGTCAAAGACCTGAATACGTCTCAGATCCTCTGTTTAAAGTAACCAAGTCCCACAAATGTACGACAATACAGCCCGAACTATAGTCTTATACAGGCGTCCTTTGAGATCCAACAACATGCCTTTTTGATGCCCAAATTTGCCAAAGCAATTTTGGCCTCCAAGATCCGTGCGTTAACCTCATCTTTGACACTACCGTCAGAGCTAGCTAATTTTCCGAAAGAGGTATGAGGTTCCAAAATTCTCCGTGTCCCTCCTTGGAATCCTACAGGCATGTTCAAAACCACTACGTCCCGCAGCATGCATCTGGACTTCGTGGGTGTGAATGACGGAACGAAGAACTGGATAACCTTGGTCAACTCTTCTAGTAGTGCTTGTGCATTCTGCTCTTTTTTGAAAATGAGAACACCATCTGCATATTCCAGGTCAACAAGGTTCTCGCTCGGAGAGATCTGGATACCAGGGTTTGGAGAATTTCAGCTGTTCGCTTCACTAACTACTCACTGACGAAACTGAGCAAAGTGGGGTGTGCACAACCTGTTAATTGTTTGTAGAGAAATGTTTGGAGAGCTCCCCATGCAGTCTCACGCGCCAACATTCATATGAGTACAAACAGTGAATGGTGGTCACGAACTTCTGTGACATACCCTTTTGCTCAAGTATGTCGTAAAGAACAAACTGGTCGACAGAATGGAAGGCACTCTTGAAGTTAGGGAACACCAAGATTTTAGGGCCACCATACACATGCTGTTGTTCTTCTTCCGCTAACCAACTGCGACAGGTAGAGCCTGGTGTCACAATTCTGAAAATATCAAACGGCACGGCCGAAACCTTACGCATTATATTGTGGGATCAGCGAAAACATTTTCTTTGCACTTCCGAATCCAAACTAGCCACAGTCCCACCATCTGAACCTCCAAAACACATAGGCGAAGTATGGCTTTCTGCCCTGTCAAACCGTAAAATGCTGTTACTTATGAAACGAAACACTTCATTTGGAATGTCATGCGACCCGATGTACTAGCAGTCATGTGTGGCCCACTGGTGAGTCGCTGGAAAAGCAGCGGACCGTCCAAAAACGGGATAGCTGTCAATCTCCGAAAAAAGGCTCCATTTGTCCGAGGACGGAAAACGGTGCATCTATCCGAGCATCGATCGGTGGCTTTATCACCGACCGTTAAAAGTAGTGGTTTCCATAGTTGCTAAAACTGTCACGGAACACTCTAAAAATGTCTTCGACGGCCAAAGTCCAACATGGCTCCAAACGTTGTCGAAGCGGACTGAGTCAAGTTCGTAGACCGTGGAAACCAGTTGACATAGCACACAAACTTTCCTAAGGGCTTTCAAACAGTTCATCACCAAACACTGCAATTAAAACCTTTACAACCATGGGGTTCGTAAGGCGGTGATACGTGTGTTTTGCCACCTTATATGCCTACATCTGTGGACGCGCACGTGTCTGCGACAAACTAACTCCCGAATTCACCACATCCAGCTTGGTTTTCAGGGGTAGCCTGCAGTGCTGCTACTGCCCTACTGTTCTACTTTATGGATCAGAGAAATGGCTGTTCCGTGTTTGATCATCAGTGTCTCCGCATCGTTGAGTGGATCTGGTGGGAACACCAGGTCAGTAGTGCTGAGGTATGTCGAAAGGTTTCCGGGAAAGCTCACTCTCCCTCGGTAGGTCGGCTGATCACACTCCACAGGTTGCGCTGGCTAGGCCGTGTACTAAGTATGCCGAGGGACCGTTTGCCCCGTACAGCCCAGTCGTGCATCGGATGGAGATGATCCAGGAAGGTCAGTTTATGACTTGGTAACGAAACGTGTAAACTATAACTAGTCAACTCAGTCGCGTTAGTAACTGCCCTCTCCCCGAATGGAACCCCAGGACGAGACAAACCAACAGGTAGAGATCCTGGCGGATTTGGTATATCACACAGCCTGCGTGATATAGCTATTCCAAATCGAATCTATTTATTCTTCACTGCCTAGCACATTCACTCCGTGCCATATCGGATAAACAGAATCACTTAACCTCAGTAAACTGACTGGACCACCGCCTCTAAAGTGGGGTTCTCCGGTGGGAACACCGTACTTCAGTACACGGTTCTTAGCTGAAAAGCCAAATTGAAATGGTATAGCACGGAGAAACTACATAAGACTGGTGCAATGCAACTGCTCGTTGCATTTCTATAGTGAGCTTGGTGTGGCAGATCGCAGCACAATCATTCGCCGAGGGTATTTTGCGCCACTTGTCTGCTGGGCTATTCTTCCAAACCCCCGCTCCTTCAATAGACCTTCCACCATCTGGCCTTTGATGGATCTTCGTTTGCCTTCGTCACTGTCAACAAACCAAGGTAGCGGATCTCGAAGAAGACCGCGCGATCGTATCAGAGAATCCAGACAGTTAGCAGTGCTCCCAGGCCTCTTCTTGTTGCCCCTAAGGAGTAATATGATGGATGATGTGTATTCTGGATAGCGCCACCTAATTTCTTAATTTCTTTCGCCGTGGCCCTGTATGGCTCGTTACGCTAATTTTTGGATCTGAGTTTTGATCGGAACAGAATGCGCATAAATAAACGATGGTGTACAACACTATTAGTTATTTAAGTAGGACGATCGGCACTGTGTTGGGCATGCGCAACAGGCGTACACACATTCGTGGCGTAGTCCAAAGCTGTCGACGATACAGTCACCCTGTTGTGTTCACGTACTACTTGGTTTGTACGCGCTTGGAGCTCAACAAATGTCCGATACATCACGACCAATGAAGGCAAAACCCACGAGCTGAAACCTACTTTGAAATGCAAGTCAATGCATCAGCAACCAACGGTAATCGTCATCAAAATTTTCACTAGCGCGCGATAACTTAAAAGGCGACAGAAATTTCGGCCGCGTGCATACGGTCAAGGTCACGACGGGACGGGACATGAGCACAGGACTTGACAGCAAAAGCCAATAGTCATCCAAATTATTCCCCTGGAAGTAAAGATGTCCATAGGGTTGGCTGTTTTTCAAATGAGTTTCGGTGTAATTTTTCGTTTCGTACGGTTTCTGGAGACCAGCAACTAGGTTGGCTAGGGACGATGTGCTTCACAGATCAGATGTGTTTACATGATGACCACTAAATCAGCATGAAAGTCAGGAGACTCAAAAAGCGGCCAAACGGAACTGAGGGTGATAAATGTGTGGAAGTTGTGGGGAGTATTTTTTCTTAGAATGCGCTCGCTGCTACCTCGCGGATCCTGGATCAGTTCTTGGAAAGGCTGAGACATGCAGACGTCAAGCAGAAAGCTAAAGATTCCGGGTATGCTGGAAGAATTTGAAGGTGTTTGCATCTGCTAACACTGGGAGCACCGTTAGCGGACCAAGAAGTGCACCATATGCTAAAATTACCTCCACTGAGAATAAGTTGAGTGTTTCAGCCAAACCTAGTACTCTAGGTTCCTGCATCCTCACATTCACCTGGTGAATCGTTGCTGGGCATTCTCCGGAGGGGATACATCACTTCTCAGTGGCGGTTCCTAATCTAGTGCGCAGTAATCTAAGTGGCGTATTACCATAACTTTTCAGAGAGGCTTGCCGATAGTGCGGCTCAGTGGTGCTGAAAGAGCACATTCAGCAAGGTCAAAAGAAGAGTATTAGGCGGCGTACAGTAAGAAATGAAACCCAGATTCTGCAGTTTGTGTTCTCCTTCATCAAGAGCATCCCGCATTCCATGGTTCTTCTGCGGAGTAAGTAGAGTTGCCTTTGGAGCAACCCAGGTTCATCATCTACGAGGGTTTAAGTAATTAATGTTTGTTGGAATGGTATACGGACTTGGTAACACCGATATTACGGTGAGGAAGAGGATAAAAATTAGGAACTTAAACGCTGGCACGAGGAATGTGGCTTCTCAAATATACCAGAATATGATGTTTTTGAGGTTACCACTTTATGGCTATGATATCCTTGCTTGGTGCGTTTTCCTCCAAGTTCTTATACTGGGTGACTTGTTTGAGTGTACTTATTTTGAAGCAAAACGTGCATCAAATTAAGAAACTGTTTAAGGAGTTATGCTTTACCTAAAATGGACGTATGCTGAAGGTACTCCCGTAGCTGGATTTATTTGTGGGAGTGGCTATGGCTTACAACAAACTGGTTAACGCGAAATCTGCTGAAGGATTATTCCCGTATGCAAATTTATATCCGGTATGCTTTCGTCTGAGTAGGCGGATGCGGAAGCACGTGTTCTTGTACCTCGGGTAGCGTCATGGAGGGTACTCATGCGGGAAACAATCACCAGCCTCTGCTAAGGCGCATTAAAATTTTGTCTGCATAATATGAACTTCACTCCAAGTTACGGGAGACTGGTAAGACACGAATGCTATCCAAAGCCGTGCACGACGTATGTACGTAGGTCCAATTTTCCCAAGCAAACTGCTAGATGTCATCCCGGAAGCATTAAGTTTATATACAAAATCGGCAAGTTCGTGATTTGCAAGTGGTGCTGAACAACATGCACTCCGCTGTGGGTGCCGGGAGCCGGCAACTGATTTGATGTTGGGGATGTATAAACTAGCTGCTGAGTATAGCGCCAACCATCGAAACACACCATGAATCAAGGGAAAACTTCAAGCTGTAAGTTGAAATTGCCAACTGGAGGCACAACGATGTTTGCGTTGCTCTTGCTACACAGCCGAATGCACCTACCTCGTGTGCACGGCTGACATATTGCTCTAGGTCCAAGATGGACTTGCGAAATGCAAGCCACGTCCCTCGTGCCGGAAAGCTCAGGGAACGTAACTCACGTGCAAGGCCAACGTGAAGGCTAATGATGAAGAATGTATGAAGCCGAGTACAGCAAGTTGCTAACTTGGACAGCATTTTGCATAAGGACAAACCAGCATCCGCCAAAGAGTGTTGGTACTGCATTCTTCGTATGGGCCCTGAACGAAACTCGTACGTCTCTTCTTGCGGTCTCAAGACTGGAATCGGCCGGAATACAAATTGCCTCTACTTCTCCAGTATCGGCAAGTTAAGCTGCAAGGCAATAAACTTATCGCCTGACCAGATTAACATTTGGCGTCCAGGTGGGCAATACAAGGGCATATTCACAACGGAAGTGTTTGCAGCAGCAATCTGCCCGGCTCTTTCCGTTAGTCGGTGTGGTTCAACACGATGGAACGGCGTTTAAACACAGTAATCTAGAGTAACCGCAGACCTACAACTGTGACAAACCACGAGTGCGTTTACCGCGTCAGTATTGCAGCAAAGGCCCGGTAGTTGGTCCAACCAAGGACTGAAGAGCATTCTCATTTGCACGTATTGCATGAAGTCATAGTCTCTTGTATCTAACGGGCTTCCTAAAGGAATTGCAGGGATACAAAACTATAAACTCACAGCCTTTGTTTTGCTCTTCTCTAGAGCCAAAAGTGCGGACTCATAGGGATTTCCGGGACACACCGTGACAGGAAAACTTGGCAGATCACAAAGTCTAAGAAATACTCTCCGTCCGCTGATACCGCAATCTGGGCCCCGACTAGCTTCCCTCGATTACTGGCGACAGGTTGTCCGTCACGTATGTGGAGCATCGGTGCAGTTGTTTGACAACCAAGTGCTTATAGACGTTGGTGGCTTTTAGGGTTTCCAACGTCTGCAGTTCATACGCCAAAGTGTGAAGTTGTTCCGGCAGGCTATCGAGGAGTAATGTTGGTGGGTTGGAAATAAGCGTAAGAGTTGTTCCATGCTCCGCTAAATTCTAATCTGACAACCACTGCAGGGTGATGGGGAAGGACCCGAGGAAAATTCACGAATATGGTTTCTTACTGTGTAGGGCGGAATTGACGTTGAATACCGAGAACAAGCTAACGCGGAAGAGTCACACTTCATAGTAAAATGGGCACGCGCATATCCCAGATCCGGTGTCAACTTTATGGTTGCACTTGGTGGGTGGTAGCAGAAACTGTAAGACAGCTAGCACAGATTAATCCACCCTTGCCAGCCAAGAGATGATGGCAATCAAGAGCAAACCCACGTTGACACTTAGTCCGTATGAGCCACCTATCACTCGTTGGTGCACAGTGTATAAGACAAAAACATGGATGTCATTTGTTACGTATTCGATTCGTGATATCCTAATATGTATAGAAATGACACAAAAAAACGTCACAGCTGAACACAAATCTAACCACTTGCATTTGGCGCTAATTTATCCCTGAAAGAGGCTTTTAGTTAATAGTGTTTCCCATCATCTCCGTGAGCAGGTTGAACGGCTTTCTTGTAGTAGGGCATTTTCTATACGACTAGATACACGGCGGTCGTTCCGCCTATGATGAGGAACCTGTACAACTTGTTCCTTTTTACCAGAGGTTACATCCTTCAAATTGACCCTTCTAGATCAGTTCGCTGCGTGTATTCCGGCAGCTTCTATGATGTCTTAGAATCCTCAAAATATCCTGCGTTCTGGTGGAGCATAAATGGCTGTAGAGTGCCTCCTCAAATGTAGCGCTAGTGCTCGTTTTTACCCCCACGCCTGGCCAGGACCGAAAGTACATCATCTATCTCAATGATAATAACCTAGTAGTTACTCACTAGGATGGGCCGACAATTCCACAACGGGTTCAGATGTCCAGAACGGTGAAAACACTCTTGAAATCGTCGGCTACAAACCGTCACTGTTCAGCAAGACACTGAAAGTGGCAAACTGTTCCCTTTTAGCCGTCGGTTTATATGCGAACGTTTTAAACAAGGTGTCATTCATTTCAGGTGTGTGAAGAAGCTAGAAAGGGGTGACTGATATATGGCCATGGTGCCTTCTTAGATAAAACAAGGTGGATTAACCAGTGGTTCTCCAACAGTTTGTTGTCAGGAAATAGGTGTCTTAGGGGCTCCGTCTGCCTTTACGGCTCTCCTTTGACTCTGGGGGCTGCTGCTAAATCAGTAGTAAAGCTAATCAGCACGGAGGAGCGTTTCTGCCTTTTCGCCCTCCGCGAGCACAAAAACCCAAATTTGAAACTGAAATGAGCACACAGCAGACATAAGGGCGTAACGGCGTATGCTACTGATGAGCCATGTGAGTAGTCTGCGGTCGTGCCGAAGCTCCGCCACGTGTCTCACTGAAGCTGGAGTTTAATACGGTACGTGTGAAACTGCTCTGCAGTGTTCGTTTACATTTGTGTAACTGTCAATGAATATCCATTAAAGTTCAGGAAGACGCATTAGAATGTTCCGTTTTTAAAAGCTATGCGCATATGAGACGTTTAGTTTCCTGCTCAGTAGCTTGCAAGTGCTTATTTGGTATTTGCTAATAAACGACATCGCAACTAAGGAGTTCCCTCCTTTCATTTGACGCTGCGACCGGGATCCGGATGAAGATCCCGTGGTCACAACATTTCCAGGGCCTTTCTGGAGGACTTTGAGAATATCGCGGCCGGACTGGAGACCGATCAGGGTAACTTGGCGGCACTGAAGACCCTCTTGATAGGCCAGGTGAAGGCGGCCCTGGATACCAATGGAAGGGGCCCTCAGAAAGTAGACTGGGCCGTTTCACTTGCAGGGAAGTTCGACAAACTGGGCTACCGCCAAGAGGCTAGGCGACGGTTGAAGGAAGAAACCTGGGTGAGACTTAAACGCGTGCTTCGCTAGTCTGCTTAATTCTTTGGATGTGACCTTTCCGGGACCGGACAAACTGTGTCGCCAGCAGTCGCTGTCTGACCAGTTCATTGAAGGTGTGTAGATGGCGCTTGGTGCCCAGCTGCGTTTGGCAACCGCAACCTCTCAGTGCAGTGTGGAGGAGCTGCTGCATCCGTCAGGGGAATTAGCCGAGGTGCCACTGGCCACGCTGCAGTCACAGAAGAGGGAGGATTCACCAGTGGAGGACCTGCAGACCAGAATGAACCAGGAAAGGATAATCACCAGGCTGTTTGGCTGTCAAGACCAGAGGCTGAAAATGAGGACCCGAAGTTCATGATTATCGCCAATAGCCTTGTAGCCGAACTGGATCCCGGAAGTTTGGTGCAAGTACACCGGCAGGATCCTGTGTTACGGAAGGTTTCAGCTACCTTGTTGGATTGTTGAACAAGGAGAACAAGGAGGGTGGCAAAGAACTGGAGGCCTTCAAGAGCCACTTTGATAGGCTAAGTGTGAGGCTGGCATAATTTCCTGGAACACTACCGATATTGTGAAGCTCGTGTTATCTCGCGTCTTGAGACCGAATCTGATTGTCGAATGCCACGAGGTGGCGCACACAGGGTGCCCGGGATGAGAAGTGAGGTAATGGATTATGTGGTGGCTTGTAAGAGGTGCCAACTGATGAAGGGGGATACGACAGGGGCAACTCACCACACGAAATCTATCCCTGCATCAGAGGTCGGCGAATTATGGTCCGTTGACTTCATGGGCCCTTTTTCGGTTACGGCCAGTAGAAAATCAATGTATCGTAATAATGACAGAAAACCTGCCGCGATTAGTCAAGGCGGCATCCGTACCAAATCAACGGGTGAAGACGATCAGCGGAGTCGTAGTGCATCACATCGTGACCAACCACGGGGTACCGAAAATGATCCTCACGGATCAGGAGCCGTTCTTTGAGAGTGAAGAGTTCAAGGGTTGCTTGCAGAAGCTGAGCATCAAGTGGCTAAGGATGGCACTTTACCATCTGCGAACAAACGGTCTAATCGACCGCAATAACCGAACGATTGAGAAGTGGCTGGCGGCCAAAGGGGTTGACCGGGAAGTGAACTTGCCGATGGTTTTTTAGCACATCGGGCTTCGATCAAACCAACCACAGGACATTTCTTATTTATGTTGGTGTGCGGTTGAGATCCACGCCTTCCAGTAGATCAGGAAATCGGGTTGTGTTCCCCGGAGGAGCTAGGGTTGGATAGAAGGAGTGCTCTAGATAACTTGACTACCGTTCAGGAAAGGACTAGGCGGAAAACGGCGGGTAGAGATGCACGCCCATTATTCATAGCCGCGCAGGTCAAATGGAATGACCATCAAAATCCTGGAAGGAGTGGACAGGGGTCGCGGAAGTTGGGTAGTCGGTGGCAAGACCTTTCTGTCGTTACCGACGGTATAGGAAATGTCTACACAGTTCAAGATGGTCCGGGATCGAAAAGGGTAAACGGTGCCCAACTCCGGAATTGGCGTGATACACTCGAGTGGGTGCCGCATAGGCCAGCTGCTGAGGCCGATACAAAGGAGGCAAAAGCATCGGTGGCAGACATCCGACCTTTGAAGGGAAAAGGTGCGCAACCGCGTATACCACTGATGGCGCATGCCAGTAGTCTGTGGTCTAGCCAAAGCTCCGTCTCTCGTTTAATTTGAAGGTGGAGTTTATTACGAATCTTGTGGAACTGCTTTGTAGTGTTCGTTTACAATTTCGAAATAGTCAATGAATATCCATGAAGCTTCAGGAAGGTGCATGAGAATGTTCAGTTTTTCAAAACTTTTCTGTCCAGTAGCTTGCAACTGCTTAGTTGGTGTTTGCTTATAAAATGACTTCGCATTGAAAATTTTTCTTCCTTTGACGGGCACAGGTTCATGTAGAATGAACTCTAGAGTGCACTGTTAGAAGAAAATATGAAGACAAAGATGGGGGTTCCATGCATTATAACATGGAAATTAACCTTTCAACACCGGGCACATTTGGATGACAAGCACTATGATAACGATGTTCCAGCCTTCGAGAAGCGTAAACGCTGGTTGTTGTCCAACCCACAGACATTGAATCTAAGGGAAGCTGCAACTATAAGATAGCAGCTACCGCTCCGGCCGAAGATGGCACTTCAAAGATAAAGAAAAAGTTTTCATGTGATCCTTCACTCAACAAGTGACCCAGTCTGGTTAGCGTCACCCATCAGTACCCCTGCGTTGCCTCTCCACCAGCACCTGGAAATCACCAAAGCTTCCCAATTCTGTATTGAGGACTTTAAGACCTGGAAACCCCAGCCATCACAGTTCCTTCAGGCAGTCACAGTGCAGCGGCCTTACTATCCAGGATAATGGTGACCAGGTTTTCAAATTTTGGTGAAATCTACCCTCAATTTCACATTTCAAAGTGGCCTGTCTGAAAATCCCCACCGTTTTCAGTCCTCGAAATTTGCCTCTTACTCAGCGCTTATTCAGCTTGGCCGACCAAGTCAGTGATTCAAGAAGACTAAATTGCTAAGCGTATGCAAAAGAGTGCATCGTGGTGCTGATATATCTTGTGCCGAGGGACGGATTTTGTGCGCCAGAACAAACATGGAGGAGGGCCAAAGCCAGGATTTGTTTCGTGGCTGCGTGTGAGGGGATGTAAAGTGGGGTGACACGATGGAGGCAGTCTCATTCGAAATTTCAACGAGAACGTTACTGGACGCCTCGTTAGCTTATGCAGAACAGTTTAAACGCCGCACGCTTCACCGGTATTCAGATGATCTGCGGATCCACTAAATAAGCCATGTCATTCATTAATGGACTCAATACTCCAATTAGCTGAGACCAATAATACAACCACCATGTAGCTAACGCCGAAGAAAGGACACTAAGGGCGGCCGTAGCATAAATATATTTCTTTAAAAATTACGCAATTAGTTGCGGTGGATGTGGAATGGTCGGCAATCAGACGGCACACTAGCAATTCGAAAGGACGAAACCTTATTCGCGTCACATGTTAAGACAAAACAGATACAAACAAAATCAGCAAGGCAGAATGGAATCATGCCTACTGTACACACAGCAACGCCATAATTACTCTTCCACCTGTACGGTCCAATAAGAGATGACGTGTTTGATGCATTTGAGCAAAAGAGCGATGAGGGTCACCGATCTGTGGGCTGGCCAGGAAGGCCAGCAAACGAATTATCTGGCTTGTGAGCATATGCAGAATTTTGGAAGATCCACGTGGTTGATGAGAAGTCAGTCGCCCCAAAACGCGCAAAGACCAACAGAAAGAAATTGGAAACGGGTCCTTGTCTGTGATGCTCAATGATTGGAGATTGAGGAGTGATGATACAGCTTTGGCATCAACGGTGATTAGACTGCGTTAGAAAAAACAAGATGTGAACCCAAGCATTTGGAACCTGTACAAGCAGTCTTTTGTGACCGGCGCTAAAGTATTCATACTGCTCCTGGCGTTCTAAAAAGCAGTCCGTGCTCTGGGGTGGCGGCAAGCGCTCAACCATGACTTCATAGGTATGACGCATTTGCCATATATGCGGGAAAGTCAATGAGGATGCCATTGCATTGGTCTTAATCTTACGGCGAGGCAAAGGGTCAAATAATGCACTGAGTTGCGCAAAGTACTAAGTGGGGCGAAAAATGGTAATGTCTATCCAAAACCAAACAACAATGTCCAAAGCCTAAATGTATCAAAGGATTCGATGACGCTCGGTTTTGGTATACCGGCTTTCGATACTGAAATATGGCCGTGTGCCCATTCTCGGTTCTATGATTTCGTTAATCAACGCAACAACTGCAAGCTCGGTAATTGCGTCTTGCGTGCGTAGTTTCGAGAACCTCTCTGGGATCGTGGTAGGCACTGTAGGGTCAGCTGTCCACCGTGGTCTACTTAGGTCGGATAAACTTCAGCTGGACCTCGTCGTGGGCTGACACCGAGGGGCAAACCGGCAAGGATGGCATCGGAACATTGATCCCTTTGTGGCCAAATGGATTACAATATCCGTCTAATTGCAGGTGGTTCATTTGAATGTGGAGTATGACGTAGAAGCTCACCTACGGCAGCCTAAGATCAACGTCAGTCGCTGGTGTCGCGAAGGCAGAGATTGCGGTTCGTTTTCTCAAAGGAATACCTGAGATCCTTAGCCTCATTTCACTAGCGTGTAGACTCCGTCAAAGCTGGTCAGCGGCCAGGTAGACACACTGCAAAAGTCTGTACCGCAAAATTGCACCAGAGACAGCTGCAACTACAAACCAGCATCAAAGTAGAGGCCGCCCACCACGATACATTGTGAATGAACGTTTTTCACTGATTGCGGCTGGGCTCAGGTTGGCCTCTCGAATGTCAAATGTTGGTGGCATTTGCCTTCGGATTTTTGAAGGTTTTACGGCACCGGACTCCTTCCCCTCCTACCAAACAGCGAAGACAAAAAAATCAGTCGCGTGGAACAGTATGCCAGATGGCGTACCACCAGGTACGCTGGCCACAAAAGCAACCTTGTCGCTGTAAGGACCCTAGTCGTGCTGAGGACGCGACGAAGGACATCATGTAGCACGCCTTCCAAACAAGCCACAGCACCAGAAATAACTGTCGCAAGACAGCTACGGGCACGACATGAGTTGGCCAATATGCTCAGCAATGTTTGGTTTTGCGCTACTGTTGGCTCGTTCTTTGGCCTGTTTATCTTCCACGAAAGACTGGTGACCTCTGCGTGCATCGGAGTTGCGTAGTTTTTGCGAATCCTCTACTGAATTGACCATTGTGTCGTTGCACTAAATTCTGGAGCGCAACGTAGCAAAAGAAGCGGTGCAATGCACAACCTCCGCTGTTGTCCTCTGCTCAACTACGCAGTGCGCCACACTAGCCTACTCGTTCTGCCTGCTAACGGCGGCTGGTATATCTTGTGCTTGGGGGCGTAAACGTTTCAGTAGTCCTTTCTGAAATAGCCTGTTGCTAAGTTTGGTATGGAGAGTGCCCCTCGTCCCTCGCAGTGGGACGGAGAGCTTGTATTGCCGGGCCTTATTAGTCCACAATATTAATTTAACGTGGCCTTGTCATTATAAAAAGGACTGCACATTTCCATTTGGGTGCGTCCAACAGCCCATGTTCAGTAATTCGGAGAGCATCTTCCATGGTGGACGATGCCTTAGTCGATCCCATATTTCCACATTGGTGACTACCTTAATTTTGTTGAGTTCGAACCAAAAGGCCCAAAACCACGGACTGGGATTCAGATATATGAATAGTGGCAAAGCGAATACAGTGGAATTCTGGTGTTCCGCGGAACTGCTGTGTTCACCATGACCATTTTGTTGGAAGAGATGAGGGGATGAACCATCTACCTAATTAGTCTAATAAATAATAGTGAAACAATTATTGTACCGTCATCAGTGCTAAAGAAATATAGCAAACAAATGAAACACAAGAACGAAGACTTTAAGTCCAAAATATGATGGTACTTTTTGAAACCTTTAGCAGAATGCTCATCTGTAAGAGGGAATCATTGTGCTTACTCTTCTACATACTTATTTGTTAAAGAAGACCAGATACTTTGGTTTGCATACATAGACTGCCGCCCACGGATGTAGTCCTGTCCGGGACCAATCTAGTTATTGAAGCAACTTGGCAGATCACTTGGTACACACCGGCACCAAGAATTTCACAAACGCCATGCATATTCCGAACAAGTGTCTTCGTGGTCTGTTGTTGACACCAGTTTGTTTAAGTGGGCAAATTTTCAAGGTCACCGGATGATTTTGCTTTGAAATTTCTCCGTTTACACAATAGCGTAGCGTAGTGACAGAGCTCAAAAATGTCCTTCAGTGATAATTACAGTTCTTTTGTCTACCTTCAGAAACAACAGTGGTAGTTGGGGTTGGTCAGCAATACATCTTTGAATACATTCCAGATGCGACCAAACAGCTCGTTGTCCATTCACGCATGTACCCCGCACCAAATCCTTCCAGCCGTCCCCCGTTTCCTTGTGCCCCAATATTAAACTGTTCTACCGCATCCTCCTCTGTGGTGAAGACTACTGAACTACCGTTATACCCACTTAACACATTGTTTTTTCAGCTTCATCTGGCTGCTCTTCCCGGAACATCTATGGAGTGGGTCGGGACACACGAACATATCATATTAGATTTAACCTAAATACACATGCGACAGCCCGAATGTACAGAGATGCTACGCATTTTAACAGTACATCAACATAGTCATAACTATTGCACTGTCAACGGTAACCTGAAAAAAGCTTGAGTTCACTGTATTTGTGGATAGTAGCACTTTATGTTTTACAGCCCATGATTACAACCATGATAAAGCACATAATATATCATAGTATAACATAGCACACGGTAACAATATAATGTAATATCCAACATATTACTACACACAAAATGCGGTTGTAGTGGTCTGGGCACCAAAAAGCTAATTTAGGAGGAGTGGGTGGCACAGGAATAAATACAATTACTCAGAATTGAGTACACGATAATAAAAAGGGTCGCATATCGACGGATAAGTTGTAGTAGGTGAGAAAGTCCGCGCCAAGGATGGGTGTTTGGAAGTCGGCCAAAAGGAAGATCCACTTGAACGCACGTCGCAATCTGAGGTCAAGGGTGAGGGAACGTTCGCCGTATGTAGCGATGCGGGTACCGTTAGCGGCTTGTAACGAACAGGAAGAGGAGTCAGGAAGCGGACTCTTATGTGGTAGCACACTAACTTCGGCTCCCGTATCTACGAGGAAACGTAGACCACTTGAGCGATCGGTGATGTGGAATAGGCGACTAGTGCGAGGAGGGCCACAGACAGTCGTCGCCGTTACTGACTGGCCGGGGTGTTTAAAGGGTTGTTGGGACGCGGCTTGAAGGAGCAGGGTGGTTGGCATTTGCGTGCTTTAGGACCGAACGATTGGTGATACCAGCACCAAGAGGGTCTGGATTGTGACGACGATCGAGATCGTGAACGTGGTCGATGCTTGTTGATTTCGAGCCGTTGAAGTCGATCGGTCAAGGTATCAAAACGGGTTTGCAGTTGAGAAATGGCAGAAAGTACCGGGTCGGAAGCTGTGGACGTGGCGGGTGCAGGGTGGGAGACGGGGCTAACAAGATGAATGGGATAGGTCTCATGGATTTTGTCCGCCATGTGAGCTAGCTGCTCCAGGCTGTGGTCATCAACGAATGCGCTGATGACGCGGGACATGGAGGGTGGAAGTTTATCGAGCCACAGTTGGGTCATGATTTCCACCGCCAGCTTACGGCCGCAGAGGAGACTGCGCATGTGGCGAAGTAGCTGTGACGGCGACCTGTCACCAATTTCGACTGTGGTGAATAGATCCCTGAGCATCTTGCTTTCAGATTTTCCTGTCCTGCTAATGATAGCCGCTCGAAGGGCGTCATAGGGATTATCTTTGGGGATATCTTCCAACAGATCTTCTACTTCTGTTGCTACTTCACTAGGAAGATGCTGGACGACATAGGAAAAACGGGTGGCTTGGGAAGTGATGCGTCGGGTAGTAAAAACAGCTTCGACCTGGTGAAACCACACCCTGGGATTGCGAGGATTATATTCTGGTAAACGGATGCTAATTGCATTCTCGACTAAATCCGATGAATCGAAGTGTGCATCCATAATGACCGGGCAAAACAAAAATCTACGACGAATTGAAAGAAAAAGTTAAAAAATATTTCGAAAGACTCGGGCTCACTAAATTTGTGGTGGCCTGGGTACCCAAAAAGCTACTTTAGGAGGAGTGGGTGGCAAAGAAATAAATATAATTACTATGAATTGAGTACACAATAATAAAAAAGGTCGAATGGAACAGACTCATTAAGAAGTGTTCTCTTTAAAATAGTTCGTCGTTGGCCCAGGTCAGTGAATAAATAATAATCCGATCGTGGATGTCCAGGGGTCTTCTTTCCGGGAAGCTCTCACATACAATAAACTCCGAAGACAGTCTGAAATGTTTTGATACCAGAGTTAGCACACACGTAACGTTACAATGAAGGTAAAAGAAAGTTACAAAACACCACACAGTATACGGCGGCACATGGCATTTTACATGACATAGTTTTCAATGCAGCATAATACATACAATGTTTCAATATATAAATTTATATAATAACTATATAGTGGACCAACACAGCAATTTTATACATGATGCAGTTATAGTATATCGCAAGTCGCAGTTTATAAAACTTGGCAAGAAGTACTTCGCTGTTAACAGCACCCGAAGCATCAACAAAATTCTGCGGTAAATGATATCACGTTAATCGTGCGCTTGTAACAGCGTTGCCAAGTCACAGTAATGCATTATAAATTAACGTCAGCGAAAAATTTTACACAGAGTCTTGTTTCTCCGCGAGTAAATGAACCGGAAATAACTTTATGTTGTAATCTACTTGCAAACATATTCAAACCAACTTATCTAATGCCATAGAGCGGCGGACTTCCGCAGCCCGGCAACACCAATAAATGGTGCGATATTTGCTAATTACCAGTCGAAAAAGTTGGGTAACGGGTAAATAAACTCGCGCTGTGTTGATGATTGATCCATCTGATGTCTCTAGAGAGAGATAACATTCCCCGAATCTGTGCCCCCAAACCCCGGAGTTCCTGCTCGTACAGCGCATTCAGGTCCTCCAGAAGGTCATCACGAAAGTCACTCTTCACCTGGTTTACTTCGGAATCATCAAAATACCGCGGAGATCATTCATATCTTAATGGATAGCAAATTGTGGTGCTCGTATGACAAAGATAGACGGTCCCCAACAACGTATGAAGCAAGTGCCAAAAATCCAGCGACAAAATTTTGATTCATTTATTAAGGTTCCATTGTGTTCACAGAGTGGGGCTAGAAGAAATGTCGTTGTTAGAAACTCGCCTATGTTTAAGCCAGAATGACGCAGAGCATGCAAACATAAACGCCATCAAGTGATCCAGCGACCAACAGAGCGTCAATCACGGCATTGAAACTGAAATAACTGAAATGGAGCCGCATCTTAGAATGGAAGTAAATCAAGACAACTCTGAGGTTTCGAAGAGTAATCAAGAAGTATTACATTTCTATGCATAAGCATGCTTCCGGCGCTCCAGGGTTTTCGAGTAACCTCGGGTAAATCTCTGGAGATCAGCGGCATGCTACCTGCACAGGCCCAACAAATCAACTAAGCTCCACATGTGTCAGGGGGAGGGTGTGTAAGACAAAAGGTGGTAACTACAAATACAGAAAGATTCTGGGGAGTCTGATGGTAGATGGAGCCATCAGTGCACGGAACAGACACCGGTGGATGCAAAAGAAACAGGCGGTTACATTTTAATGTGGTGCGCTGTCAACCCCACTAAAACACTGAAATAAACTCAGAGACCACATCTCAGCAACCCAGGCTGAGTTTTGGAGAATGTAACACATACTGGAAGTATTTTGGAGCGCAAATCCAACGGACCAAAAATTCCAATGTGAGTTTGCTGTGTTTTTTTCGAATAAGCTACCAACCAAAATTCGTATGAGACACAATCCTAATTCAAACGTTCCATGCGGCGTGTCATTGCCGGGTTGTTCACTTGTCCCTAGTGAGTGAACGTTGCTCAGTTTACGGGGCCCTCCAAGTTCGTGTATGCCAGTGATGTGCAAGTGTTGGACAATAAAACCACGGTAACCAGAGCGCACCAAGTGGTTGTACTGACGGCTGCTCGGCGTAGATGAGTTTTCGGAGGGGAAAGCAATTCCTATAAGTTCAAACGTAGCGACTAGTTGGAGTAGGCGGCTCATGCCGGTGGAGTTCAGCTGCAGAAAGTCTTACATCACACAGGGGTCAAACAACGTTGCTCAATGTGCGAAAAGTGAGGATAAAAATACCTTGCATCGATAGAAAGAACAACATCTTCGCATTACAGTAATGAATCCGACTATGAGTAAGGCAACTGTTCAAGGTGAGGAGTCGGTTTGAGAGACTTCGCCATGAGAAGGAGAACGACGACGTAGAGAAATAAATGTCACACCGTTCGAGAGCGCAGAGTTAACCACACATCCTTCAAGGGAGGTCGATCAGTTCGAACATAGGTTTTGCAATTTAACCGGCTGGAAAGAAAAGTAGAAATACAACAGACTATTACTTCAATAGTAATATGGCACGCACATGTTTGGTTGAAATCTTTCAGTGTATCTCGAACGGTGTTGATCCATTCTTTCGATTTGGTTTCAACAAAATATCAACATGGACATCTTACATTCATGCGTACCCACATAGCTCGGTGTTTAAGGGGTGAACTTACTAACCGAAAGGTCCGTATTTCGAACCCAGCCTCTGCATCTCGACTGCTCCTTTCTAGGCAACCTGACCGTATCTCAACACTCAGGCGTCCCTCGGGTGGCGTAGCGGCCAGGCACCGAAAAGGGGACCACAGCTGAAATACTTACCCTACATCATTCCGTACAAGGCACATGGATAGAAACATTGAATGGCGCAGTGAAGACCAGTAGAAAACGCATGTACGCAAGCCGGGAAGCCAGCACTGATCAGAAAACAATGGTTGTGTTGAGCATGTATACGGATTAAGCTAGGTCGCACATTTTTAGATCTGTCTAAACAAAAGGTGCGCCGTTCGAAGCGAAGTATCTAATGTTGCCACAGGTTAACATGAGTTGACATAATGACAGCCCACCGGAATCAAAATATCCAGTGGCTCACGCTACTCATATCATTTGGAGATGTCTTACGTTCTGTCAAACCGAGGCGTCCGTCTGGCCACTAGATACAGACGCCGTGCAGTATTCTATCATTGTTAGCACACCGGACGTTAAATAAAAAATAACCTCGAATTTCAACTTGTGGCCGCTGAAAAACATGTACTTTAGTCGAAACACGTCAAGGTTCTCAGTAAAGGAAGAATGATGTGATGTACATAAACAAAGTTCTCAGGCGAGATCGCCGGAGCCTATAAAGGACGTTCGTCTCTCCCGGGTAAATGTGCAAGATGGCCGCCCAATATTCCTTCACCCGATTTCACAGCTACATTCTCGCAAATTCCATATTTGATTTTCTGGTGGGATCTGACGCTCGTTGCAAAACACATCTGTTCAAATCCATCCACCTGGGGTAATTTTGAAGTAGAGAATGTGGCTGGCCCAATAATATTGTCGGAAGGTTTTTTCAAAGAACTAGTTCCGGAAAAACAGCATCTCAGGGCGTACTGTGAAAGTTACTGACCGAGTATCATTCACTATTTCTTTGCCTGCTAAAAACGAAGACGACTGGATGGATTCACTTCTATCAAGGCACACGCTTGACGATAGTACGCAACGCGGTGCTGTTGAAAGCAGTACTGCTCGACACACAACGTTCAAATTCATTAGCTGGAAGATCGATACCGAATGCTCGCCATCAAATTATGCCTTGTGGCTTGCTGACCATTTTAGTTAAGCGGTACTCATTCCTGGTGTTCTCGTCCGCCGTCGAATGGAAGGCATGAAATACGATGAACAACCATTGGTGGTTCACGTGACCTAACCGCTGTGTGCGATATTCTCTGAACTTGCAATCTCAACAAAATTCGAAAGAAACTATAAATCAGTTGTAAGGGTAAATTCCCGATGGTCAGCAGTTTGTTAGTTGCAAATAGATAGCCAAATAGTGCTGACCGTCGAATTTTCAAAATAAGTCAAATAAGACTGGAGACGTATTGGGCTCATAAGTGAAAAACCCTTAGGATGGAGCCACGAATTTGATCAGACTGGTTGGATCTTAAGTTGTTCTCCCTAGCAATCAAATTATGTGCCGAAGTAAACGATAGGTAAACGGACTGGCATAGATCCCTCAATACAAGAATCACCAGAAGAGTGACTCCGCAGAAGGGGGTCTACCGCCCACTGTGAGCAGGAAATGGTGTTTCTTGTCAAGCACCATCAAATATTGCACTTCCCTCGTGTATATTATATCCTCCAGCTGAATGTACGCTTTTCGGTGGTGGTCTCCATTTAAGGGTGGTACCCCACTTAGGACTACACTTCCACATCTACGACCCAAACTGGTTTGTTAGGATACACGGGAGGTTTCCTCTTTTAAGTGGTAATAACTGATTTCCAGTAGATTAATTTCCAGAACAACAAGTCACTGCTGTTACGCCAACGAGTATCAGTAGGCGCTTTTTTGCTGAGTTTCTATGATTCATTTCATGCTGATGCTTTATGGCTGTATTGTTTAAATGAACATCCTATCTGCAATGTATGCTTCGTTTGAATGAAATTACGGGTGATCGTGGTGTTCACGTCAAAGTCCCAAACTCGGCATTTTTAAAGACACTTTCAAGCAAGCAGGAGACCAGAGCTACAAGAGAGAGTCATTAACATTTTACTAATTTCTTTGAAAAGCTATGAATGCTTCCATATTTTGGAGTGGTATAACATAAGCTCGCAGTTGTGGTAATATTGACACGCACCTATGTAAAGTTTTCAACCGAATTCTTACAAGACCACGAGGAACGCCACGATATTGCTGAACTGATAGTCAATCCACTAAGTTACCACATGTTCTGATTCTTATCGGGCATCTGGTTCTCCACAAGTATTGTCATAAGGCAATTTGAAGAACTTCTTGCAGTTTCATTACGCAAAATGTCATTGAAGTTGAATTATACATATCTTTAAAAATCTCCTCATGGTGCATTTGTGGAGTCCTGAGTTTGTCTTTTAAAGGTTTCCTCCATCAGGCTGTGTTTGGTTCAGTGTTGTCGACATGCCTGTATTGGTTAACGGCCCTATGGAGTCTCTAGTGAACAGAACAAATGACTGATGTAAGTCAGCTACAATGTCACAAGGAGAAAAACCCAAGTAACTCTTGACTCACAGCACACAATAGGAGAATCCGTAGTTCCGTATTCCGTTGAACCACCACACCAAGAAGAGAAAGTTCTACTTTCCTGGTATTCCAAGTCTCCGGTGATCGTAGTGTTAATCCACTGATGTGAATAGATTAGTCCAGCGTTTGTAGCTAAAAAATTTTGTTCTTTGTTTTTAGAGTTAGTAGCAGCCAATGATAGCCATCCGGCAGTCAGAACCACAGTCACTCAGCAAAAGTCCCAAAGTCACGTTGGACCCAAAAAGCGGGCGGTTGTTGTTGTATTTCAGTAAAACAAACTTTTATACAGTAATGTGACCGATATTCATAGGGAGAAAGGAGATGATATTGAGCATGAAAAATAGCAGTTTGCAAGTGCTACATGCCTTTCTTCAAATAGAATGATGCATACAAGATTGAAAACAAGGCTCTTAGTCCTTCCACCAGTAGTGTTTTGAGACCGCCAAAAACTGTACCACTTTGTGGGACGCCATCCTGACCCCAGAAAAACGAGTTTCGTCAACAATGTTAGAACACCTCCAACTTCTTGCCGCACTGGCATATGTGACGATTTCAGGAGAGACCTATGAGAGTGAAATTTGCAACACTCCATCACAATATCAGCTTCAATGATTCAGTTACAAAAACAGGATCGGGATATTTGGGGCAATATTTGCCAACAGTTTTCCATGGAACTTCCGACATGGCCACTCCAAGCAAATATCACGTTGGTGCCGTTTAAGCGAGGTTTTTGTAGGGCAGGAAGACATAAATCTGCAGGCAGTCGTTTAGTGTGCTATTAAGTTGAGTTCTTTCGGAAGTTAGGTTGCAGGTGAAGGGGTTTTTAAATCGATGTTGACCCTCCCCGACAAAGGATTCATATAATTGGGGAAACGCCAGTGGAAATTGCATGTTTTGAGATGGTAGATACAGTACGTGGAAAAGTGCACACGAGAAATGTGATATCGCACCAGAATAATGCTAAATGGATACTGGAAACAACAGGCTGGTACCCTGATCATTTGTGGCTGAAATCATTACCTAAGGCATCTGATCATGGTGTCACGTGACACTAACTGGTATGTTTTCGAACCGCTTCTAACTCAAACAAGACTTACAAACTCTGCACATACAAATCGTGACTTATTAATTCGTAAAACTGAGGAAAGGGTGAAGCAGAAGCGGTAAAATAGAAAAAGTTCCAAAACTTTCCAAGCGATCACACCCTCAGTGAAGAAACGTTGGAGCGGAGGAGTGTGCAGAGTTATGATTTCGCGAACTTCGAATAAGTTAGGTTCAAGTAGAACCTAAGTTTGACGGAAAATCGGGGACTGTGCCTACCTGTTGAGCCCCAAGAATGGTGAAACCAGTCGTGGGCAATCGAACAGTTTTCCGTAACCCTGTGAGTAGTTTCCTTCACGAATAGAACTTTTCTTGTTGTCTTGAAGCACTTGGCGATTGAATCGACTTTGCATACATGTCCCTCAAGTTCAATCTTAATGTCTGAAGTTTTCAGAACTAGCTGCAGGGTGCACCGTACGGAAGAATGAGATATTTGCACACAAACGCGGCTTATCCTGATAGGGGCAAATGAATCAATCCGTGGATCGAATTACCTAGAGTTTGTACCACAACTTCTAACTTGGCCGTCAAATAAATGCCAGATAGAGGTAGCACTAGGGAGGCTTACTTAGAAGCGATGTAGCTGTTTTTCTGAAGAATTCGAAACTCTAATGTCAAATTGGCAGATAACCTTTTCATACATCAGGACCTTGACTTAACTCGTACCCGCAGAAACTACTTTGGGTCGGTAATCTTATAACACGGGAACGATATATATATATATATATATATATATATATATATATATATATATATATATATATA